>JAEOAE010000394.1:0-18668 GCA_036365155.1 Meriones psammophilus
AGCTGATATACCTCTCCTTTGCCACGCGTCGCGGCTCGTGCTGCTGCTCCTGGGCCGCTGATGCTCTAGCGACAGCTATGCACCATTCTCGATCGCCCCTGTGCTGCTCTCTGGTGGATGATCGTGCTGTCCTGCTGTTGCTTCGGCATCTGCTGCAGCTGTTGTCAACCCCAGTACCACTGCCTGCCGCACCATTTCACTTCTTCTGCTTCTCCTGTTATTGATCCCACTGGCTCTGTTCGCGGTGGTGATGCTGCTGCTGCTGGCGCTCAGGTCTTCCTCCCAGTTGCTGCTGTCATGCTGCTCTCTGCACTTCGCTCCTCATGTCAAATCAACACACATATCTACATATATGTGTATCTGTATATCCATCGAGCTACATATCTGTATCTTTATATATATATATATATATCTGTGTCTCAGGCTGTTGATATGGAGATACACGTTTTCCTCTGGTTTCTTCTTCTCCATGCCTGAAAAATATACATGTGTCTGTGTATATTGATAAATCTCCACGGTGTTAATCTGCGCTTGTTGTCGATCGCCGCCTCCTCCTTCCTCTAGGGTCGCTGGGAGCTGCTGCTGCTGCTACTGCTCTTCCATTGCTGCTGCATGGCTTTTCCACTGCTGCTGCTGCTGCTACTGCTCTTCCATTGCTGCTGCTGCTGCTACTGCTCTTCCATTGCTGCTGCTGCTGCTACTGCTCTTCCATTGCTGCAGCTGCTGCTGCTGTCTTCCATTGCAGCTGCTGCTGCTATATCTTCCGATACTGCTGCGGCTGCTGCTGTTGCGTGGTTTGCATGTGTCTTGTGGGTCTTTGCGCTGCAGCAGCAGGACGGAGGGCAGGATGCGCTGCTGCCACTCGCATGCGCCCTGCAGCGTCTGCCGCTGCTTCGTTTCCTCGATGTATACAGCTGGTTCGTCGGGTTGCTGTTTTCTTCATATCCACGTATATTCCTTTCTTCCCTTCTCTCTCTCTCTCTCTACAAATGAATGTCTATTTCTTTCTGTCTCTCTCTCCATAGCTATCAACCGACACATATATATCTGTCTCTCTAGCAATATCTATATGTGTTAGGACACGTCTGCATGCATTTTACGTCTGTCCTTTACATATACATCTGGACATATATCTCGATATATATAAATATATGTGGCTGTAGCTGCTGTGTATATGAGAAGGAGTCTCAGTGCACACCAGACGATGTATGGGGGACTCTCGCAGCAGACGTGGCTCGAGGCCAATCAATTTGCATGCAGCTCTCGACTTCGCCGCCTCTTCGCACTCTGAAACAGTGGATGTGCATATCTGTACTTGCACACGTGTATGTATATCAGATGTCGATGAATGTATAGACATACACATACACAGTTGAGGACGCATGCATGTATCTATTTTTATGACGCTGTACAGCAGAGACTCCGAAAGAGATGTCTTTGAAGGCAATGCAGCGCACACTGAGAGTTGCAGCGAGCGAATGCACGTCTGTCTCTGTATGCCTGCACATGCAGGAGTCAAATCTTTCTTCTTCTTTCTTCTTTTCTTTGTCTCTTCGTCCTCACATGAGACTCTTCTATTTGCCCCTAGACTTCGTACATCTCTCTATTCCTTTCTCTATCTCTGTCTGTCTATAGATATGTGCACAGGAGAGACGTAGGATGTGTCTTCGACGAGGCGGCCTGTCTCCTTTCTTCGTCTGTAGCTGCTTCTCCGTGTCTCTTCATGATTCACGTGACCCTGCCATCATACACATAGATAGATATCTATGTGTATACATAGAGATGTCAATACATAAGTAGAGTGTATCGCGTTTGCTTGTTAGAGAGGACAGAATTCCTTTTACACGTGTATGAGTGTGGCAATATGTTTGTTTCTTTGAGGATGTGGTGTGCATGCGAGAAACGCTGCTCAGCTACGGATGTGGAGCTGTTCAGCTCTTCAGTGCAGCCGTTGCTGCAGAGGGAGAGCAGCAGCAGGAGGCAGCAGCATCTCCGGCCCCAGCGGTGCGCTTCCCCTTCAAACGCCTGGTACGCGGTCTGCCTGCTGCAGCAATACGCCTGAGTCTGATGAAGAAACTGAGGGCAGAGAAGACGTAAAGCATCCCAGGAGCAGCAGAAGGTGCAGCAGGCAGGTGCAGCAGCAGGTGCAGGTGCAGGTCTGCAGCAGCAGGTGCGGCAGCAGGTGCAGCAGGTGCAGCAGCAGGTGCAGCAGAAGGTGCAGCAGCAGGTGCAGAGCAGCAGCAAGTGCAAGAGCAGCAGCAGTCGGAAAAACGGCAGGCACAGCAACAGAAAGATGAGGCTTGCGAGAAGGGAAAAAAGAGGACTCGGAAGGAGAATTCGCAGCAGCAGCAACAGCAGGAGCAAGAACTCTGTGCCGCAGCAGGACTACTGTGGGTCACTGCAGGTGGAGAGGCAACGTGGTGGAATTTCTTTTCCTGTGGAATCGGCGCGAAGCGGCAAACCTGCGTATAAGCCTTCCACCGATTGCAGGCGCTGCCACGGCGCAGTTAAGCGGTTTGCTGCGGCCAGCGGGGGTTGCTGCTGCTGCCTCTGCCAGACGCACGGCAGCCGCGCAGCAGCATTCGATGACAGCAGCAGCAGGGATTGAAGTCGACGGAAGTCCTGCAGCTGCTGCACCACCTCGCGGTTGTCTCACCTGCGCAGCATGAGCAGATGCGGCGTCTGCGGCTGTTGCGGCAGCAGCACAATGCTGCAGCCGCGGGCAGCAGCGCATCGAACAGCAGCTTTACCAGCAGCTGGTGGCAGCAGCAGTCTCCAGGTGCGTCGCGCCTGGATCACATGTTACCCCTTGCATGTGTAAATCTCTTCTTTCTCCTTCTTCTCTGAGTGCCCTACTGCGGAACAATTTCCGGTGTACGTGTACACCCCAGGTGGATTGATTCTCCTCCCAGGTGTACGTACGCGTGAGGGAGCTAGGACTTTGATACGCGCCAACTGTCCAGACGTTTCATTCATATAGAAAAAGAGCCTTTTTCGATCTGCTGCCATCATTCGTTTGCTGCTGCTGCACTCTTGAATTGCTGCTAATACTGCGGCGGTTCGAGCTGCTATCTCGCCCTGCTACACTGTGCATCTGCTGCTGCTGCCCTCAGGTTGTCACTCCTTCTTCTGCATTTCCACGAGCAAAGGATACTGTCAGTGCGTCTGTCTATAGAGCGTTGGAGTTACTGCTGCCAGTTGATTCGCAGCGCCTCCTGATGCTCCTGCTAAAATCCTTATGGAGTCTGCTGCTGCTGTTTGTGCATTGCTGCAGTTTCTGGAGGTTACGGATACTTCCTCTTGCTGTGTGTCCATGTGAATTTGCTGCTCGGCGCCTGCTACTGCTGCTGCTGTTGGGAGTAGTGTTGCTGCTGGTTCTGGGAGCGATGCTGCTGCTGCTGCTGCTGCTGGGGATGCTGCTGCTGCTGTTGGTGGTGGGGTGTGGGAAGATCATTTCTGACTGCTGCATGTGCATGTTTGCGCTTCCCGACCGTGTTGCTGCAAGTCTTAGAAGTGCTGCTGCTGCAGTTGCAATCGATGATACTGCTGCTAATAGGCCGGCATGCGAGCGTCGAGGCTGCTGTTGCTGCTGTTGCTGTGTGCTGATCTTATAAGCTGATGCTGCTGCTGTTGCTGCTGTTCATGCTGCATAAACGCTTGTTGGTGGCGTTTGTTGCTGCTGCTGCTGTGGTGGCGCAGCATCTGCCACTGTGGCTGTTGTTGCTGCTCTGCGTGGTGAGACGTGTGTGCTGCAGGGCAGGGGCTGAGCAGCAGCAGCGGAATGGCAGCAACAACAGTTCAACGACCCGATCGACTGGTTCGTTGCTTCTCCCCGATGAAAAGCCAGAAGCCCCCCGGTCTGCCGCCGTACCAGCAGCAGCGGTAACAGCAGTAGCAGCAGCAGTAACAGTATTCTTAGCCACCACAACGGTAACAGCAGCGGCTGAGCAACGGCGCAGTGCGGAGGTTGAGGGGCTCTTTTTCGCAGAGCGAGGGACGGGCAGTCCAGGCGCCAAGAGCAGCGGGAAGAACGACAGCAACAGCAGCAACAGCAGCAGCAGCAACGGCAGCAGCAGCAACAGCAGCAGCAGCAACAGCAGCAGCAGCAGCATGGGCAGCAGCAACAACATTCAGCAGCAACAGCGGCAGCAGCTACAGCAGCATGCGCCAACAGCACCTGCAATAACGGCAACGTGAGAAGCAGTGGAGTGGAGGAGCGTCGAGCCAAGGTGGGTGCAGCCAGAGAGCAACAGAGCATCGATCCAGAAGGCAACATATTAATGTGACCCAGACTGCGAAGACGCGTGCGGTAGGGATAACAGAAGCAGCAGAGCAGCAGCACCATTAACAGTGGTAGCAGCAGTAGCAGTAACAGCAGCAACGCAATAACGTGAAAGACAGCAGCAGCAGGAACAAGAGAATGATCAGAAGGGGCGCAGCGCGGCAGTGGAGGTGGATGCTGCGGTATCGCAGAGAACAAATGGAGAGACATTCCTGCAGTCCCAGCCGATGCTGCAACCGCCCAGCAAAGACAGCAGCAGCAGCAGCAGGAGCAGCAGCAACGGCAGCTACCACAGCAACCGGAGTACGATTTACTGGAGGCAGGAGGCAGAGCCAGCTTCCACGCAGCAGCACCTCAGAGATGCCAGTGGAAACGCATTCAGCAGCACTACCAAGACGCTGCAACCAGCAGCAGAGGGACAACAAATAGTGACTTTGCGGGAGGGTGAGCAAAGCAGAGGCAAAAGGCAGCAGCAGCGTCGATGTATGGCCGGACTGATGAAACAGCAGCAGCTGAGCAACAACAGCAGGAGACGAGCAGGAAGGGCGCTATAAAGGGACCAGCGGCGGAAGAAATAGTGAAGGAGAGCAGCAACAGGAAGGGCCTGCGGTTTCAGCGTGAAGTAGTGGCGACGCAACAGCACCAGCAGCAGCAGGACCGGCAGCAATGCGCCAGGAGCAGCAACAGGGCAGCCGAGGGATCAGCAGCAGCCGCAGGATCAGCAGCAGCAGCCGCAGGATCAGCAAGTCAACAGTAGCAGAGCCCCAACAGCAGCCGAGAGTACTGGCAGCACACTACTCGCACGACTGGAAGTAGCTGCTGCAGCAGCCGCAGCAGCAGGTGGGTTGACGACAGCAAAGCAGCAGCGAGGACTCAGGAGACCAGTGCGGAGAGAGAAAGAAGCAAACATACAAGCAGCGGTGGCGTTCGCGCAGCTGTTCTGCAGCCAATCGTAGTCAGTGGTTTCGATGACGCACGCAGCAGTTCATCTAGCCGCATAACATCCTTCGTCGACAGTCTGAGCCTGCAGCCCATACATCTCGCTCGTTATGTACGTGTATACATCTAGCATTGCAGGCCAATAGAAGCTTCGGACACTTCTCACGTCGAAGGCGCTCCCATAGCCACATGTCTCGTCTTCTGCTACAACGGACGTATTTCATTCTCTCTACATGTATAAATAGTATAAATCTTGCATATATGTATGTGCGTCGTGATAATGATGCAGGATGATATAGTGCAGCTCAGCTAAGCACACAGCAGAACAAGTGCAGCAGGTGGCATTCTCTCCATCAGTACGTGTAGAGCTGTGACTGCATACATATCTTTCTGCGCCAACAGGAAAGTATACTTGCAGCAGCTCGGGTGTCGTGCAGCTTGCTGTGTCTGTGCTCACATTGGCTGCTACTCTCTCTCTGTAGAATAGATCTCTCTGGGGACACGCGTCTTTAACTGCTGTGCTGCAGACCTTTCTGCGAACATGTATTCACATGTGTGTGGTGGCTGCTGTCGTTGTTTGAACTGCAAATGAAGGGTGTTCTCTTTGCTCTGATTGCATCCTCCCAGTGCTTCTTTCCATACTCCCATTATGAAGGATAAAAGCACATGTATGTACTTGCTGACACTTCACTCCATAATGTCTCTCTGTTTGCCAGATATCCTCCAGGTCTATTTCTAAAAGGTGCAAGTCAGAGCTTGCATCGCGATAACGTCCAACCCCACCTGCTATATATCGGAGAGAGAGATGGAGACGAATGTATGTGGATGTATATTTGTAAAGAAAAGAAGAGAAGACCAGGCCAGCACGCTTCCGCATCTTCTTGTCGCTTTATATTAGGTGTAGACTTGAATGCATGCATGGAAGGCAGCCCCCTATCCGTACAGGCTCCGGTGTTTGTATACGTTTCAACAGCAGCAGCGCGCAGATCCTTCCTGAGGACTTCTTCGAGGAGCCTGCTTTTCAACTCCAACACACGCAGAAAGAGTTGTCTCACATACACACACACACACCCGTCTCTCTCTTTTTATATATATATATATATAGGAGGGTGCACACACGTACTTTTGTGTATGTACCAGTAGAGCTATCATTGAGGAGACGAGATGCTCAGAGGACTGGCCGCAGGAGTAAATTTACGCTGCAGGAGGTCGCTGGTAACACATCGTGCAGTCACTTTGTCGCCTTGCGCCTTCCTGCTGCAGTTGCTCGAAGAGGGCTATAAAAGAGAAGCGTTCATACACACATACACAACAAGAGCAGCACCACATATCTTCGAATATATATAGCATATATATATATATATATGCGAAATCCACACACGTATAGGTACAGGACGGCGGTGTGTCTTCTTATATATATATGCAGCTGCCAGGGAAGTAGTGTGGACGGAACGCCCTGCTGAGGCGACCAGCAGTGCCAGACGGTCTCAGCGAGCGTCAGCCGGGTTGCTGTCGTTGCTGCTGCCTTCTCCCGCTTCAGTACCACCGTCACTGTGATTGACTGCGCCTGCTGCTGACGCTGCTACTCTCACCAGGCCTGCTGCCGCTCTGAGCCTGCTGTTGCTGCTGCTCTCTTGCAGGTGCTGCTGCTGTCTGAAGCCGCCACTGTTCTGCCTGCTGGCGTTTGCTGTTGCTGTCGCTGGGTACTGCGGGTTTTCGCCTGTCGCTTCGGATCTCGGTTACTGTTACTGGCTGTGGCTGCTGCTGCTGCTGTTCATTGCTGCTGTCTCTGCTCCAGGAAAGCCAGCAAGGCAACGCAGCACCTGCAAACGGTGAAGAGTCCTAAAATACTCCGCCTGCAGCCGCAGCAGAAAGCACAGCAGTGCGTGGCCCCCAGCAAGCGGAAGAAGCACTTTCTTTCTTAATCGTTCACTTTCATCAAAGGCAGCAGACGACAGCTGGCTGCAAACACAGCAGCAGCAGACCCCTACCAGCAGCGGCAGCAGACGCACGACCTGCTGAAGTACCAGCAGCATGTGACGCACGTGAATAGTAAGAGACGCCTGAGGGCACCAGGACCAGCCGAGCAACAGCAGCAATAGCAGCACAACAAGCTCAGCAGCATGAACCCGATCTTGCTGCTGCTTTGCTCCCTGCTCCTGCTGCTAAATTCCTTTTACTCCTCTCTAAAAATACTCCATGTAATCTGTCAGCCACACTCTTCTTCAATCAAAATGAACCAGCTGGTTTGTCACTCCCCCCTACGGAGCGCAGCTTCAGACTTCATCAGGATACATATCGGCACATGGATATATGATACAAATACACATGCGGCACATAAATACAGCTTCCTACATTATTATGTATATATACACCACATATACTACATTATAACATCTATATAACATCTATATAACGTGCATATAACATTATAATATATATATATATATATATATATATATACGTCTAGATACGTAGGAACACTGTGGATACAGGTAAAAGGCGTGCAATAACAGTTATATAGAGGTTTCTTCCTGCGTACAGGAAGTTTGGGAGGACATTATCTATTGGAGAAGATCCTCCTTTGTAAGTCGCACATCTGCATCAACGCAGCTAATGTGTGGAGGCGTGTTGAGACGTACGACAAGCGGCGCGAGGAGAAGCGCTAGCTGCTGTCAAACAAGGGAGGGCAGCAGCAGCTAGAGACGCTGCAGGTGAAGAAATCTTCTCTGCTGCAGTAGCTACAGGGGAGATAGCAGCTCAGCAGCTTCAGTAGTATCTTGATCAGGAGGTGCGACAGCACTGACACCCTGGGCATTGAAAGAGACACCTTCAAAGAGGCAGTCTAGACGAGAATAATAAGGCCATCAGGAGGAGCAGGGCAATACCTCGCAGATATCAGGAATCTTCTGCCGCTTTGGAATGCTGCTGTTGTTTTTGCCTCTGCTGCTTCGCCAACTGCTGCTCCCTTTCCCGGTTGCTGCTGCTTCTTCTTCTCCTCTTTTCTCGCGTGGCTGCATTTCATCTCACCCCTCTGCTGTGGCTCCTGCTGCTGCTGTCGTTTCAGTAGCTTCTCTTGTATTATCGGCTGCCTCTCTTTGCATATCTGCTGCTGCCCCCACGTCCTTCCCAAAGAGCCTCTCCCGTCTTCCTGCTGCTGTGACACCTGCTGCTGCTGCTGTAACACCTGCTGCTGCTGCTGTAAGACCTGCTGCGGGGTTGCTTTGTTCGGCAGCCGCATGCAGGGCGTCCCTCGCTGCTTGTTCTTCTTCTTCTTCTTCTTCTTCTTCTTCGGCTTGATCGAGCAGTTGCTGAATCAGAGAAGCACTTTGCTCTTCTCTTCCCTACTCGCATTAGATGAGCTATCTTATACTGCACCTGCACAAGCACATGAACTCCTCTGTCGCAGCAGCTGAGGTGATGCTTTGTTGTGACGTTGCATGCTCCTCCCAGCCTTTGGTGGAGTTCAAACCCAGGTGAAAGACATAGAGAAAGAGAGCAAGCAGGGATCAAGACAGACGAGGAGACGAGACAATAACACTGCAAGCCCAAAGACCCAGAAAAACTGCTGCAGGAAGGGAGGAAAGAAAGAAAATCACACACTCTATCCTCCTTTGCCACCTGGTGCCAAAGGAAAGAAAGTCCTGCACTGTGGCGGCGCCAAATGTCTTGCGTCTGCGTACTCTCCGCGAAACCTCAAAATCCTTCGCCTCCCTGCGTGCACACCCAACGCAGCGCAGCAGCAGCAGCAAAACCATCGCCGACCCTGGCAGCGCAGGCGGCAGCAGCAGCAGCGCACAGCAGCAGCAGCAGCGCATAGCAGCAAAAGCAACGCAGACAACAAAAGCAACGAGGCAGCAGCAGCAGCGCAGAGCAGCAGCAGTGGAATATCATGAACAAACGACAACAGTGCAAGAGATGAAGACATAAACGTGACAGAAAGAGCAGCAGGAGGCAGCGGCAGGGAGGGAGGGCGGCAGCAGCTGGCAAAATAACAGCAGCAGGAACGGTGACGCTCCAGCAGAGATGGAGAAGACAACTGGTTTTGTTGAACTTGCACTCGGATTACGTGGAGTTTTGGGGTCTATTTTTAGAAGTATTTGAAATTATGTTTCTCCACCTGCAGAGATACATGCATGCATGCACTGCCGCGTCTGTTGAAAAAGTCGTTGAAGCAGAGAATGTTCACAGCTTCATTACGCTCTATGTTTTGTTCTTTCAGTGCATGTCTCCTGTCTCGCCGTTTCGTCTCATGCATGCAGAGATAAAACCCCACACTCGAAGTCGCAGGAGTGCCTTCACCTGCTGCTATAGGCTCCTCCACGACACTGCGTTTCGCAGTCATCATAGAATGCCTGGCAGTATGCAGCAGCAGCACTAGCAACAAGAAAGTCAACAGAAGTATTTTGATAGCAGCAGCAAAGACGAGAAGATGCAGCGGCGGCAGCTGCTGCACGAGAGGACGATGCAGCGAAATAGTTGTCAGATGCAGCCAGGGCACGGGACAGCTGCTGCTCGATAACAACAGCAGCGCCACTAGCTGCTGCGGCGGTACAGCAGCAACAGTTGCATATAACCGCCACCAGCGGTAGCGCCTCGACAAGAAGAACACAGACACTCGAAGCTGCAGCAGGGCAGCAGCAGCAGCAGCAGGTGGACTGCACATGAGTAGCAGTACGGGGGCTGTAAACTGTATCTGCGGGCAGGTCGAGAAGCAGCAACAGCTGCCACTGGGCAGACGACGCAGGAACACCGACACAACAACGCACCACTTGTCCTACCAGCATGTGATAACGATACACTCCAATGCATGCATGGACGTCCATGAAATTTTACACACATGCACGACAAATGCTGTACATTATTGCTCTTCACATACACACACGCAGCTCTATCTGTAGACAAATAGACAGGTAGTATATATATATATATATATATGGAGATCTAGAGAGATAGGAGGATGTGCAGAGAGAAGCGAAGGAGATGAGTAAGGAAAGACAAATATTTGTATGAGAAAGGTGCACTGAGGCTTACGAACTGCTGCGCCGCCTCGTGCATGCAGCTGATATCCAGGCCCTCAGCGTTGAAGAAGTACTTGTAGATGCGGCACAAGCAATCGAACCTAATTGCAGGAACAGAAAAGACCACAGCAGCACAGAAGAAAGCCTCGCTCGTCATCTGTCTCTGCAAAGAACTGTATTTTGAAACGTCAGCACGCCACCAATATTTACTCCACATGTAGCAATGGCCAGATAACACAGGGGACTATGTGCATAGAACATACATAGAGATGTATATATGCGTCCGCCCACACATGAACATGTTTATCCACAGACAAAGATGTGCGTCCACATATATATGGTCCCAGAAGGCACAGCGATCGAGCTGAAGCCGCGAAGGCCAGTACAGCAGGTTCCTCAGCAGCACAGACGTCGAACGGACGCAGACAGTAACCTTCGTGGGTGGCGGCGGAGGAAAGAGAAAGCAATCTGTTCTTCTCTTCGTCTCTTCTATATCCGCACAGAGCTCTGTGCATGCAGACATGAAGGATGCTACTACCGACGTTCGTCCCGCTGTGCTTCCCTCCGCCCCATTACGCTGCTCGAAGAGAAGAAAGCTGTGCTGCAAAACATAGACACTTCTTCTCTTCTCTTTTCGACTGCCACACGTCTCCACCCGCAGACGCTGCAGCATCACGCCGGGGCCTCTCTGTGTGTCACCCTCTGTCGACGTCTTCTTCTTCTTCTGTCTTCTTGTTTTTCTTTCGAAGCAGCAGGCTTCTGCCACGCTAAGAAGAAGCGCCCTGCGAAGCAAACAACACATACACACCCCACATCCATCACGTCCACGGAGACGCCGACTTCATCGTGTCAACCCTATCTCCTTCATCCTTCATTAATACACATCTATACAAATACATATACAGACACATATATGTATATATGTACAATATAAGTCTGTGTCGTTAGAGGGCTATTCATGTCCAAACGCCACACATATAGATTAGAAGGCAACTCACACACATCCCAGTATATGGATGCATACATGTACACACGTCCACACACACACACACACATGCACACAGATGAACATCTATATCACTAGCTCATTGGGGGCTAGTCATCCACAAACACACCGTGGATATATATATTACATACAGCTATATATATTAGAAAGTGCATCCTATCAGAGGGTCCTCACAGACATACACAGTAGATAAATCTACATATAGATATATAGAGAGAGACGACAGATATAGATATAGATATGTATAGATATATAGAAAGATAGATATATCGGCGGAGATGAGTAAATGTAGACAGATGTTGCCCAGTGGGTCGACTCCTCTCTCTCTACACACTAGAGATATATATATATATATGTAGAAAGAGAGAGAGAGAGACCTCCTTTCATCCATATGTTCAGGCCCACGTATCTGCATGCAGTATGTACCGGAGGTGTACAGATAGGCTTGTTGTCCGAGGGTGGTTTGGTCTGCAGCTCTGGTTTTCTTTCTCTCTTTGACCCATGGAAAGCATCCAGAGGAACTGAAACGAAGAGAGATCGACTTGCCGAGCATCAAAAATCAAAGCGGACGGGCGTGCATGCAAGGACACACATCCTTCTGGCAGCAGCGGCGTTCAGCAGCGCGACATAGTCAAAATTATCTGCAGCCACCAGCGGCACATGGAAGCAGCAGCAGCAGCAGCAAATGACACCAGCAACCACAGCAGCAGCAGGCAGGTGGTGGAAGCAGCAGCAGCAGGTGGAAGCAGCACCCACGCGACCTCCAACAGCAAAAAGCTAGCAGGAACACCCACTCGACCCAACAACAATAACGAAAGATGAGAGAACTGCGGTAACATTACTTTCGCTCCTCCAGACGCAGTGGGAGGTAGTAGCAGATGTGGCTGTCCAGCAGCAGCAGCAGGATCCACAGCAGCAACGCTGGCAGTCGCTGCTGCCATAAGGGGACATTTGCAGCAGCGGCGAGAGAAAAACCAGCGACCGTGACGACAGCAGCAACAGCAACGACGCCTCAGCAGCAGCTGCAGCGCTTTCGATGCCGCAGCAGCGCCGCAGCCTCAGCGGCAACAGCATCTCCAGCAGCAGCAGCAGCAACGTTTTCAACAGTGACGGGCGCGCGTTTCAAACTAGCACGCGCTAAAGAGATACCGCCACAGCAGCTGTGCAGCAGCGGGCGAAGGAGCATCAGACGATGAAAAGCAACATATGGGGTGAGAGGCTGCAGCAGCAGCAGCGGCCACGCGCAGATCGCAGCAGCCACACAGATCGCAGCGGCAAGAGAGATCGCGGCGGCAAGTGCAGCGGAGAAAAAAAGCAGCTGACCCTGCAGCAGCAGCGGAGGCAGCAGCAGCAGAGAATGGGCGGCTTACTGTGCCAAGGAGCAGCAGCAGCAGCAGAAAGAGATATGAACGCACCTTCAGCGGAAGCGACGCTTTTTCGCATCCCTGCGACATCCACAGCCCACCATCCGGCACACAGAAATAGATCCGATACACTGCGCCTGTACTTTGCTCTTAAATATATATATATATATATATATATATATATATATGTATATGCTTCCGCATCTGTTCCTTTATCGGTATGTATTTATTTCTTTTTTGACGCTATATGCTGATGTGCTGGAAGGCCTACCCAGCGTCAATGTATATATACACATTTATTTATATATTTAAATATATATATATATAGAGAGAGGGAAGGTACAGACACTGGAGATTGATGTGGATATGAATCGCCCGGCTGCAGGAAGTACCTCAGGCGAAGGAGAACGGAGATATAGTTCCTGCATGCACTCCTTGTCCGTTCTTCCGCATCGGGAGAAGTCGCTGGGCAGCAGCAGCAGCACAAGCAAAGCCACCAGCAGCAGCAGCAGCAGAAGCAGCGTCAGCTGCTGCTATGATCAGAACGTCTAGCAGCTGCAGCGGCAGGACAAAAGAAGGAACAGAGCCGGCAGTAGATGAAGAAAGCAGCGGAGCAACGACAAACAGCGTTTAAGGTGACAGCAGCAGCAAAAAGGAGGAGAGTAACGCCACCAGGAGAAGGGAGCAGTCGCAGACGCAGCACACCAACATCACACGCAGGAGACACAGAAGCAGCGGCAGCATTAAATGAAGCAGCAGCAACAACAGCTGGAAGTGAAGGCGCAGCAGCGGCAGCGGCTGGAAAGGCAGCTGCAACAGCGGCTGTAAGTGAAGTAGCAGCAGCAGGGAGGCTGAGGCATTTCTTCGTACAGCAGCAGCAGCGGCTGCTGCAAGAAAGCAGATTTATTGGGCGACAGGAGCAGAACAGCAGCGGCTGCATGCTGCAACGTGGATGGACGCAACCTCCGCAATATATATGATGTGGCAGCACCAGGTGAAGAAGCTAAGCGAAACAACAGACGATGTACAGACCGCAGCAGCAACATCCAGCATACATTGTGGCGCCAGCAGCATCTGCAGGAAACGCCGCAACGCATCAAACAACAATAGATGCAGTAATAGCAGATGCAGACGCAGGACCAGCAGAAGCGGCAGACGCAGTAGCACGAGTAGCAGCAGGTGCAGTCGCAGCAGCAGCAACAATAGGAAGAAGTCTTCATTAGGGGCAGCAGCAAGAATGTAAATTCGCAGGGACAGACGACCCCTACGTAACAGACAACCGTGACACCTCATCTGGCTGCAGCAGCAGGGTTCTGCTCACCAATGCATGCGGTCTGAATGAGGCACGTCTCTTCAGAGCAGCAAACAGAGCGTCTCGACTGTACGTACACTGAATCCGCTGCTTGAAGCGCTAATCCCTACTCGGACGCAGCGCACACATTTCGAAGCGAACAGCTGATCAGAAAGCTTGGCCCAGGTGCTGCTGCCACAGCAGCAGCAGCGGTAAAAGAATAGGCACACGACAGCAGCAGTAACGGGCAAACAGCCTAAGCAGCAGCAGAAGCATTCTTCAACGCAGTCAAGGGTAGAGACGCCCACCCGCAGCACAGCAGCAGAGCAAGAGCAGTAACACAGCAGCACCACGGGATGGTGTGATATAGAGAGGGTAGTAGCGTCAGCAGCGGGTTCAGCTGCCGGAACCACTAGCAGCGGCCGGAATGACACCAGCGTTAGCAAGACCAGCAGAAAGAGAAGAGTGAGGAGCACCAGGCAGCAGCAGCAGCTGTAATGTTAGCTGCAATGGCAGTTGGAGAAGAAAGAAGAGGAGCCAGCGGTAGCAGCAGCAACAGCCTTAGCAACAGTGGAAGACAAGTCACAGCAATGCCTCTGGCAAGAATAACAGTGCAATAACGGACTCTGGCATCAGCAGCACCAGGCCTCAGCAGCAGTAACTTCTATCTATGCACTAGTGGGGTGATCATCATAGCAAGGAACAAATGCAAAGAAGCCTCACTGAATAGTTCTGTCCGTCGTATGCAATCTTCAATGTGAAACTTTCCCTCTCAGGACGCTGTCACTCCCACACAAACTGCCGCTTTGGTTTCCTTCTGTCCAGATGCTTCTTGCTGCTGTTTGCTGCTGCTGCTGCTGTTGCTGTTGCTGCTGTTGCTGCTGCTGTTGCTGTTGTTGCTGTTGTGGTGTTTGCTCCCTTCTGGTGTTACTGGATTGAAGAGCCAGGTTGTGCAATAACAGCAACGGGGGTGAACGTCTGCTGTTACAGCAGCGAGCCAGCAACAACACGCGCAGCAGCAGCATTCAGATCACGTCCAGCAGGTGTGACGGGGGACGAACCAGCAGAGGTAGAAGGCATTGAAGAAGCATCGCACACTCCAACAGCAGCAAATGCAGCAGCAGGACGCGCTCCAGCATAATAGCAAAGAGGAGGCAGGACTGCCGCAGCAGTCAGCGCACTCCTTTCTGCCTGATAAGGTGGTGGTCTCCTGCTTCTGCTGGTCTCGACCCCACAGCGGTGGCTATTGATGCCACAGTTGCTCCTGCTTTGTCTCGTGCTGCCCGCAGTTAGAGCGGCTTCTGCTATTGGTGTCAATGATGGTGACAGTCCTGCTGCTGTCAGAGATGACGCTGGTGACATTGAGGCGGTTAGCGTATCTACCACAACACGGCGAAGAGCCATTGCTGCTGCCACGCAGCAGCAGGCGTCGCAGGAAACCCTGCCTTCACATTGAATCGCTGCAGTGGCGCAGAGCACCAGCAGCAGCATCAGCGGCAGGACAGGCGACGCAGCAACTCCACAACCACCGGGTAGTGCCGCTGGCGCAGGAGCAGGAGACACGGCCAGCTGGAACAATGCCACCACGTCCCATTGAAGCAGCAGCAGGAGAAACAGCAGCAGCGACGGGAAAGGAACAGCAGAATAAGGAGGAGCGGGAGGACAGGCGGGAGGAGCAGACGGTGAAGCACCAGAGAGAGAACTGGCGCCCAGCAGGATTCAGAGCAGCGGAAGGACGACAGAGAGCACAACAAACAGCAGGGGGCAGCAGCAGCAGCAGCAGGGGCAGCGGCAGCAGCGGCAGGGGCGGCAGCAGCAGCAGCAGGGGCCGGAGCAGCAGCAGGGCAGCGGCGGGGGGAGGGGCGGCGGCGGGGGCAGCAGCAGGGGGCCGGAGCAGCAGCAGGGGCAGCAGTTAGGGCCGGGCAGCAGCAGGGGCGGCAGCAGGGGCGGGCGCAGCAGGGGCAGCAGGGGGCCGGGAGCAGCAGGGGCAGCAGCAGGGGCGGAGCAGCAGCAGGGGCAGCAGCAGGACCTGGAGCAGCAAAAAGCCGGAGCAGTTGAAGCAGGTTCAGCCGCAATAGCATCAGCAGTAGTAGGGGCAGGAGCAGCGAAGCAGGAGCAGGAGGAAAGTCGGTCGTTCGGCAAGAAGAGAAGAGGCCGCAGACTTCGCAGCACCAACAGTCGCAGGGACGGCAGCAGATGCTTAGCGGCAAGAGTGACTAACGCCGCACAAGCGAGCAAGCCAGGGTTCTGAGCAGCAGCAGCAGCCCAGGAGCGGCAGTGGCAACAGGACATATGCGGGGTAGGCTACCGGCAGGAGCAACAGCAACAGCATTGTCGCGTACGTAAAGTCCCTTGTGTTGCAACTGCTTCCACCTTGCAGCAGGAGCCTGGAGCCGCTGCTCAGCAGAGCATCAGTAACAGGGTCAGCAGCAGCACAGTAGAGACAAAAGCAGCAACAGACAAAAGGCCTAGTCCTCAGCAGCAGGCAGAGTGTAGACGGGAATAGAATTGGAGCAACAGCAGCAGCAGCAGAACAGCAGTTGCCTTTCGACTGGCGGCGGTCGCTGCAGGAAAAGGTGGCTTATATCTTGCAGCAGCAGCAGCTGAAGCAGCAGCTGTCTCATCAAGCAGCACTTTCCACAAATTCTGCAACACACACACTTGATCAAATATCTGTTGTTCTTGTATATGTATGGAAAGAGTTCAGTCGATGGAAGCGACTGGACGCCCTGCATGCGCTGCATGTGCCCCTCAATGCATGCTGAAGAGGGGCATAGCGGCTGCGGCTGCAGCTGCAGCGTCGCAGAGGAGCAGCAGCAGCGGCATCGAGGCAGCAGTTCTCATCGAGTGGTGGCTTTGGCGCTGCTGCTGCTGCAGTATGACAACAGAAGGATTGTTTTACGCATAGTCTTCAGTAGGAATGTCATGGCGGTTACCCGGTATCATCGTGTTGGGTGCAACAACAGCGGCACCGCTTTGAAAACAGGAGTAACATCATCGTGGGACCAACACTATCGGACAAGCAGCATCGCGACAGCAGGGCTATTCCAGTCGTCAAATTGCTGTGTCGCCCCAGCTCCAGCCAAACTGGACAGGCAGGTGCCTATATTTTTTGACTTCTTTCTTTTTATCAGCCTCTGGGCCTGCTGCGTCGCTCTCTTGCGTGTGGCTGCTCGCGTCGCTTTTCACGTCTGCAGTTGCGACGTTTTTTTTCTGCTGTTCATTCTTACCAGACCTTCATTTGTCATTGTGTTTCTTTCCGGAGGAAGCACGAATCAGAGCGCTGCTGCTGAAGCTGTTCGTGTAGCTGCTGATGTTGCAGCCATTACTGCTGCGGCGTGTGCATGCACAATGCAGAGGTGGATGCTGCTGTGACGCGAATCAGCCTTGTTGCTCATTACTTCTATGCCCTTTCACCTTTTGGGGGTGCCCCATGCCTAAAGCAGCTGCTGCAAGGAAGTTTCTTGCTGCGAGAGGAAGCTGCTGTTCCCTCCCAGGGCAGCAGCAGCGGTTTGCTGATGGAACTCTGCTGCTATCTGCTACCTACGGGGTTGCAGCCATGCTTCTTCTGGTTTGCAGCTTCTGTTTATGGGTAGCTGCTGCTGCGCTGTTGTGCTGCTGGCAGTCCCACGTCACGTGCCGGGGCTGCTGGGGCCTTGCTGCTCCAGGCTCTGGAGACGCCTGCGCTCTGGCTGCCGCTTTGCTGTTACAGACTAGTCCAGCAAAGCTCTTTCCTGCTGCTGTTTGACAGCAGCAGCACCTGCCTACGTCGGCAGCAGCATCTTGGAGGTGGCAGCAGCATGCACCTGGCTGCAGCAACCACTCGAGCAGCAGCATGAGCATCAGGAAAGTAGCAGATCAGGAAGCCTTCCAGTATTGCTGACAGCAGCAGTTGCAGTGGCTTGCATGCCCAGGAAGCTGCGAGCTAACAGCAGCGATACAGTGCTATCGCAGCCCAGGAGCAACAGCACGAACGCGAACCGCAGTCATTTTTATCTGCGACCCGCTCGATCTGTTTTCCTACTGCTTCTCCGTCTGAAGCGTCGCATCGACAGTTGCTGCGGTCAAGGCACTTGTGGGGTCAGCACTGCTGATGCATCTCTCGCTCTATCAACGCAGGCAGTAGCAGCAGTTACCCGTTGTCTCGTATACTGGTGGGAGCGTTGCAGGACGACTTGGTGCACTCCTGCCCCTGTAATATCGCTGTCGCTACAGCCGGTGCAGTGTACGTACACCCATTCTGGAGTCCGCAACAAGTTGTTGCTGCTGCGCTGCTGACGCGCAGCGGCGGCGGCTGCTGCGCTCCTGCAGTCGTGCAGCGCAGCGCTGCCCCACACCCTGCTGCGCTGGTGCACAGGTTCCTGCTGCTGCAGCTGCATGAAGAACGCTGTAACATCGGTGCTGCTAATGCTCCAAGCAGTGGCTGGGCCCCAGTTCCACAAAACGAAGCAGCGTCGCCATTCGGTGTTAATCTTCTGCAGGGCAAGCAGCAGCAAAGACGTGGTTGCTGCTGCTGGTGCTGCCCCAGCCAAACTTCCTGCAAAGAAGAAGTTGTCAATGGGCTGGCTGTTTGCTATTTCTACGATCTCCTGAGGGAGACCCGCACATAATTCATACGCCCCCCAGGCCGTATATGTCCCAACAGACGTGCGGCACTAGGAGCAGCGCAGCTATAACAAGCGATGCTGCTGCTGCTTACAAGCCGTATGCAGGGCGGTCACCCAGCAGCAGCTGCTGGTATCATCTTGTAGGTTCATCTCGAAGT
>JAEOAE010000320.1:0-19787 GCA_036365155.1 Meriones psammophilus
GCCCTGGGCCCATTTGCTTGAAGCTGGTTTTCGCGCCCTGGCCCATTTTTGCAGCTGGTTTTCTGGCGCCCTGGGCCATTTCAGCTGGTTTTCTGGGCGCCCTGGGCCCATTTCCTGGGCCCATTTCAGCGGGTTTTCAAGCGCCCTGGGCCCATTTTCACAGCTGGTTTCGGCGCCCTGGGCCCATTTTTTGAAGCTGGTTTTGGCGCCCTGGGCCCATTTTTCAGCTGGTTTTTTGGGCGCCCTGGGCCCATTTCTGCTGGAAGCTGGTTTTCGCGCCCTGGGCCCATTTTGTTGAAGCTGGTTTCATGCCCTGGGCCCATTTTTGCAGCTGGTTTTTCATGCCCTGGGCCCATTTCGAAGCTGGTTTTCAAGTGCCCTGGGCCTTTGCAGCTTTTTGTCCTGCCCTGGGCCCATTTTCAGCTGGTTGGTTTTGGCGCCCTGGGCCCATTTTGTTGAAGCTGGTTTTCAAGCGCCCTGGGCCCATTTCACAGCTGGTTTGGTTGCCCTGGGCCCATTGCAGCCTCATGCCCTGGGCCCATTTTGTTGAAGCTGGTTTCGCGCGCCCTGGGCCCATTTTGTTGAAGCTGGTTTTCATGCCCTGGGCCCCCATTGGAAGCTGGTTTTCAATGCCCTGGGCCCATTTTCACAGCTGGTTTTCATGTGCCCTGGGCCCATTCGCAGCTGGTTTTGGCGCCCTGGGCCCATTTCAGCTGGTTTTCAGCCCTGGCCCATTTCAGCTGGCCCTGGGCCTGGCCCATTGTTGGCAGCTGGTTTTCATGCGCCCTGGGCCCATTTTTTGAAGCTGGTTTTCAGGCCCTGGGCCCATTTTCTGGAAGCTGGTTTTTGGCGCCCTGGGCCCATTTCAGCTGGTTTTCAAGCGCCCTGGGCCCATTTGTTGGCTGGTTTTCTGGTTTTCAAGCTGCCCTGGGCCCATTTCATCAGCGGTTTTCCCTGGGCCCCCTGGGCCCATTTTTTGCCCTGGCTGGGTTTTTTGCCCTGGGCCCTGGGCCCATTTCATTTCAGCTGGTTTTCGCGCCCTGGGCCCATTCTGCTGGCTGGTTTCTGGCGCCCTGGGCCCATTTTCTGGAAGCGGGGCCCTCGCGCCCTGGCCCATTTTGTTGGAAGCTGGTTTTTGGTGCCCTGGGCCCATTGGAAGCTGGTTTTCATGTGCCCTGGCCCATTTTGTCTGGAAGCTGGTTTTGGCGCCCTGGGCCCATTTTTGGAAGCTGGTTTTCAAGCGCCCTGGGCCCATTTTCAGCTGGGTTTTCGGTGCCCTGGGGCCATTTTCAGCTGGTTTTCATGCCCTGGGCCCATTTCTGAAGCTGGTTTCATGCGCCCTGGGCCCATTTTCAGAAGCTGGTTTTCAAGTGCCCTGGGCCATTTTTCACAGCTGGTTTTCGCGCCCTGGGCCCATTTCGCTGGAAGCGGGTTTTCAAGCCCTGGGCCCATTTTCAGCTGGTTTTCATGCCCTGGGCCCATTTTTCAGCTGGTTTTCAAGTGCCCTGGGCCCATTTTGCAGCTGGTTTCGGCGCCCTGGGCCCATTTTGCTGGAAGCTGGGTTTTCATGCCCTGGGCCCATTTTTTGGAAGCGGCTGGTTTCAAGTGCCCTGGGCCATTTGCTTGAAGCTGGTTTTCATGCCCTGGGCCCATTCAGCTGGTGGTTTCGCGCCCTGGGCCCATTTTGCAGCTGGTTTTCATGCCCTGGCCCATTTTGTTTGAAGCTGGTTTTCAAGTGCCCTGGGCCCATTTCTTGAAGCTGGTTTTCATGCCCTGGGCCCATTTTGTTCAGCTGGTTTTCATGCCCTGGGCCCATTTTTGACAGCGGGTTTTCGGTGCCCTGGGCCCATTTCAGCTGGTTTTCAATGCCCTGGGCCCATTTGCCCTGGCCCATTTCAGAAGCCGGTTTTCAGCGCCCTGGGCCCATTTCAGCTGGTTTCAGTGCCCTGGGCCCATTTCAGCTGGGTTTCATGCCCTGGGCCCATTTGCAGCTGGTTTTCATGTGCCCTGGGCCCATTTTTGTTGAAGCTGGTTTTCAAGTGCCCTGGGCCCATTTTGTTGGCTGGTTTTCAAGTGCCCTGGCCCATTTTTTCAGCTGGCCCTGGGCCCATTCATTTTGCAGCTGGTTTTGGTGCCCTGGGCCCATTTTGTTGGAAGCTGGTTTTCATGCCCTGGGCCCATTTTGTTGCTGGGTTTTGGCGCCCTGGGCCCATTTCTGCAGCTGGTTTGGCGCCCTGGGCCCATTTTGTTGGAAGCTGGTTTTGGCGCCCTGGGCCCATTTTTCAAGCGGTTTTCATGCCCTGGGCCCATTTTGCTGAAGCTGGTTTTTCTGCCCTCCTGCCCATGGGCCCATTTTCAGCGGGTTTCGCCCTGGGCCCATTTTTTCAGCTGGTTTTCATGCCCTGGGCCCATTTTCAGAAGCGGTTTTCAAGCGCCCTGGGCCCTGGGCTGGGTTTTCATGCCCTGGCCCATTTGCAGCTGGTTTTGGCGCCCTGGGCCCATTTTTCAGCTGGTTTTTGCGCCCTGGGCCCATTTCATTTGAAGCTGGTTTTTTCATGCCCTGGGCCCATTTTGCAGCTGGTTTTCATGCCCTGGGCCCATTTGTTGAAGCTGGTTTTCAAGTGCCCTGGGCCCATTTTCACAGCTGGTTTTTGGCGCCCTGGGCCCATTTTTTGGAAGCGGGTTTTCAGTGCCCTGGGCCCATTTGTTGGCAGCTGGTTTTCAAGTGCCCTGGGCCATTTTTTCAGCTGGGTTTCAATGCCCTGGCCCATTTTCAGAAGGGTTTTTCAAGCGCCCTGGGCCCATTTTTGCAGCTGGTTTTCGCGCCCTGGGCCCATTTTTTGGAAGCGGTTTTCTGTGCCCTGGGCCCATTCTGCCCTGGTTTCATGCGCCTGGGCCCATTTTGTTGGAAGCTGGTTTTCATGCCCTGGGCCATTTTTGCAGCTGGCTGGTTTCAAGTGCCCTGGGCCCATTCTTGGCAGCTGGTTTTCATGCGCCCTGGGCCATTTTCAGCTGGTTTTCATGCCCTGGGCCCATTTTTTGAAGCTGGTTTTCGGCGCCCTGGGCCCATTTTGCAGCTGGTTTTTTGGCGCCCTGGGCCCATTTTTTGAAGCTGGGTTTCAAGGCGCCCTGGGCCCATTTCACAGCTGGTTTTTTCATGCCCTGGGCCCATTTTTCATGCCCTGGGTTTTCTTGAAGCTGGTTTTCGCCCTGGGCCCATTTGAAGGAAGGGTTTTGGCGCCCTGGGCCCATTTTTGGTTTTCGGCGCCCTGGGCCCATTCAGCTGGTTTTGGCGCCCTGGGCCCATTTTTTGGAAGCTGGGTTTTCGGCGCCCTGGGCCCATTTTTGTTGGAAGCTGGTTTCAAGCGCCCTGGGCCCATTTCATTTGAAGCTGGTTTTTTGGCGCCCTGGGCCCATTTTGTCAGCGGGTTTTCAAGCGCCCTGGGCCCATTTTGCAGCTGGTTTTCATGCCCTGGGCCCATTTTTGCAGCTGGTTTTCGCGCCCTGGGCCCATTTCGCTGAAGCTGGTTTTCGCGCCCTGGGCCCATTTTCAGCTGGTTTTGGCGCCCTGGGCCCATTTTGCTGGAAGCTGGTTTTCAAGCGCCCTGGGCCCATTTTGTTGGAAGGGTTTCAAGTGCCCTGGGCCCATTTCAGCTGGTTTTCATGCCCTGGGCCCATTTGCTGGAAGCTGGTTCAAGCGCCCTGGGCCCATTTTTTGGAAGCTGGTTTTCAAGTGCCCTGGGCCCATTTTGCTCAGCTGGTTTTCATGCCCTGGGCCCATTTTTCAGCTGGTTTTCATGCCCTGGGCCCATTTTGGTTTTCATGCCCTGGGCCCATTTTTGGTTTTCATGCCCTGGCCCATTTTTGGGTTTGGTTTTTCAGCTGCCCTGGGCCCATTTCGTTGGAAGCTGGGTTTCAAGCGCCCTGGGCCCATTTCAGAAGGGGCAGCTGCCTGGGCCATTCTTGCAGCTGGGTCCTGGGCCCTGGGCCCATTTCTGGAAGCTGGTTTTCATGCGCCCTGGGCCCATTTTTTGAAGCTGGTTTTCATGCCCTGGGCCCATTTTGGAAGCTGGTTTTCAATGCCCTGGGCCCATTTTTCAGCTGGTTTTCATGCCCTGGGCCCATTTTTCTGGAAGCTGGTTTTCATGCCCTGGGCCCATTTTTTGCAGCTGGTTTTGGCGCCCTGGGCCCATTTTCAGCTGGTTGAAGCCCGGTTTTCAAGCGCCCTGGGCCATTTTGTTGGCCCAGCTGGGTTTTCATGCCCTGGGCCCATTTTCAGCTGGTTTTCGCGCCCTGGGCCCATTTGTTGAAGCTGGTTTTCATGCCCTGGGCCCATTTGCAGCTGGTTTTTCATGCCCTGGGCCCATTTTGTTGGAAGCTGGTTTTCAAGCGCCCTGGGCCCATTTTTTCAGAAGGGTTTTTTCATGCCCTGGGCCCATTTTCAGCTGGTTTTCGCGCCCTGGGCCCATTTCGCTTGAAGCTGGTTTTCAAGTGCCCTGGGCCCATTTCAGGGGTTTTCATGCCCTGGGCCCATTTTCAGCTGGAAGGGTTTTCGCCCTGGGCCCATTTTTGTTGAAGCTGGTTTTGGCGCCCTGGGCCCATTTTTGCTGGTTTTTTGCCCTGGGTTTTTTGCTGGAAGCTGGTTTTCTGGGCCCTGGGCCCATTTTCTGGAAGCTGGTTTTGGCGCCCTGGGCCCATTTTTTGAAGCTGGTTTTCAAGGCGCCCTGGGCCCATTTTCTTGAAGCCGGTTTTTGGCGCCCTGGGCCCATTTTGCAGCTGGTTTTCAATGCCCTGGGCCCATTTCTGGAAGCTGGTTTTCAATGCCCTGGCCCATTTGTTGGAAGCTGGTTTTCATGCCCTGGGCCCATTTTCACAGCTGGTTTTCATGCCCTGGGCCCATTTTTCAGCTGGGTTTTCGCGCCCTGGGCCCATTTCATTTGCAGCTGGTTTTGGCGCCCTGGGCCCATTTCGCAGCTGGGTTTGGCGCCCTGGGCCCATTTCAGCTGGTTTCAAGCGCCCTGGGCCCATTTGTTGGAAGGTGGTTTCATGCCCTGGGCCCATTTTTCAGCTGGTTTTTTGGCGCCCTGGGCCCATTTTGCAGCTGGTTTTCAAGTGCCCTGGGCCCATTTGTTGGAAGGTTTTCAATGCGCCCTGGGCCCATTTTGCTGAAGCTGGTTTTTCGCGCCCTGGGCCCATTTTTTGGAAGCTGGTTTTGGCGCCCTGGGCCCATTTTCAGCTGGTTTTTGGCGTGCCCTGGGCCCATTTTGCAAGCGGTTTTCATGTGCCTGGGCCCATTTTTTTGAAGCTGGTTTTCAAGTGCCCTGGGCCCATTTTTGCAGCTGGTTTTCATGCCCTGGGCCCATTCATTTCAGCTGGTTTTCGCGCCCTGGGCCCATTTCACAGCTGGTTTTCGCGCCCTGGGCCCATTTTCAGCTGGTTTTCGGCGCCCTGGGCCCATTTTGCTTGAAGCGGGGTTTCAAGTGCCCTGGGCCCATTCTGCTGGAAGCTGGTTTTCAATGCCCTGGGCCCATTTTGCAGCTGGGTTTCAATGCCCTGGGCCATTTCATTTCAAGCGGGTTTTCAGTGCCCTGGGCCCATTTTTCAGCGGGTTTTCATGCCCTGGGCCCATTTCTGGAAGGGTTTCAAGCGCCCTGGGCCCATTTTGTTGGAAGGGTTTTGGCGCCCTGGGCCCATTTCAGCTGGTTTTTCGCGCCCTGGGCCCATTCGTTGGAAGCTGGTTTTCAAGTGCCCTGGGCCCATTTTGTTTCAGCTGGGTTTTCATGCCCTGGGCCCATTTTTCAGCTGGTTTTGGTTTTCTGGCGCCCTGGGCCCATGCCCTTTTTTTTCAGCTGGTTTCATGCGCCCTGGGCCCATTTTGTTGGAAGCTGGGTTTTGGCGCCCTGGGCCCATTTTCATTTGAAGCGGTTTTCTGGCGCCCTGGGCCCATTTTTTGGCAGCTGGTTTTGGCGCCCTGGCCCATTTCATTCACAGCTGGGTTTTCAAGCGCCCTGGGCCCATTTTTCAGCTGGTTTTTTGCCCTGGGCCCATTTTTGAAGCTGGTTTTTCATGCCCTGGGCCCATTTCAGCTGGAAGCGGTGCCCTGGCCCATTTTTTGGCGCCCTGGGCCCATTTCATTCACAGCGGTTTTCATGCCCTGGGCCCATTTTTTGAAGCTGGTTTTCGGCGCCCTGGGCCCATTTTTGGAAGCTGGTTTTCATGCCCTGGGCCCATTTTTTGAAGCTGGTTTTCTGGTGCTGGGCCCATTTGCTGGAAGGGGTTTTCAAGTGCCCTGGGCCCATTTTGTTGGAAGCTGGGTTTTCAAGTGCCCTGGGCCCATTTTGTTGGAAGCTGGTTTTCATGCCCTGGGCCCATTTTTGGAAGCTGGTTTTCAATGCCCTGGGCCCATTTTTGGAAGCTGGTTTTTGGCGCCCTGGGCCCATTTTTTGGAAGCTGGTTTTCAAGCGCCCTGGGCCCATTTTTTCAGCGGGTTTTTGGCGCCCTGGGGCCATTTTTTGGAAGCTGGTTTTCATGCCCTGGGGCCCATTTTGTTGGAAGCTGGTTTTGGCGCCCTGGGCCCATTTTTTGAAGGTTTTTTCGCGCCCTGGGCCCATTTTTCAGCTGGTTTTCAAGCGCCCTGGGCCCATTTTTGAAGCTGGTTTTCATGCCCTGGGCCCATTTCTGGCAGCTGGTTTTCATGCCCTGGGCCCATTTTTGCAGCTGGTTTTCGGCGCCCTGGGCCCATTTCATTGGAAGCGGGTTTTTGGCGCCCTGGGCCATTTTGGAAGGGTTTGGGCCCTGGGCCCATTTCAGCTGGTTTTCGCGCCCTGGGCCCATTTTTCAGCTGGTTTTCAAGCGCCCTGGGCCCATTTTTGTTGGAAGCTGGTTTTGGCGCCCTGGGCCCATTTTTTCAGCTGGTTTCAGTGCCCTGGGCCCATTTTGTCAGCTGGTTTTTCGTGCCCTGGGCCCCATTACAGCTGGTTTTCGCGCCCTGGGCCCATTTCAGCTGGTTTCGGCGCCCTTCATTTCCTGGGGTTTCATTTCTGGGCCCAGAAGCTGGTTTTTGGCGCCCTGGGCCCATTTTTTGAAGCTGGTTTCAATGCCCTGGGCCCATTTTTGGAAGCTGGTTTTCATGCCCTGGGCCCATTTCAAGGGTTTTTGGCGCCCTGGGCCCATTTTTGCTGGTTTTCATGCCCTGGGCCCATTTTTTGGAAGCTGGTTTCAAGCGCCCTGGGCCCATTTTCAGCTGGGTTTTCATGCCTGGGCCCATTTTTTGGAAGCTGGTTTTTGGCGCCCTGGGCCCATTTTTGGAAGCGGTTTTCTGCCCTGGGCCCATTTTCAATGCCCTGGGCCCATTTTGTTGGAAGCTGGTTTTCATGCCCTGGGCCCATTTTGAAGCGGTTTTCATGCCCTGGGCCCATTTTGTTGGAAGCTGGTTTTCATGCCCTGGGCCCATTTTCAGAAGGTTTTTTCATGCCCTGGGCCCATTTCACAGCTGGTTTTTCATGCTGCCCTGGGCCCATTTTTGAAGCGGTTTTCATGCCCTGGGCCCATTTTGAAGCTGGTTTTTGCCCTGGGCCCCCTCAGCTGGTTTTCATGCCCTGGGCCCATTTCAGCTGTTTTCTGGCGCCCTGGGCCCATTTCTTTGGCTGGTTTTTCATGCCCTGGGCCCATTTTCATTTGGAAGCTGGTTTTCATGCCCTGGGCCCATTTTTGTTGGAAGCTGGTTTTCATGCCCTGGGCCCATTTCGCTGGAAGCGGGTTTTCATGCCCCCTGGGCCCATTCCTGGCAGCTGGGTTTTCATGCCCTGGGCCCATTTTTCAGCTGGTTTTCAAGTGCCCTGGGCCCATTTTTGTTGAAGCTGGTTTTCAAGCGCCCTGGGCCCATTTTTCTGGAAGCTGGTTTTCGGTGCCCTGGGCCCATTTTTCAGCTGGTTTTCAAGTGCCCTGGGCCCATTTTTCAGCTGGTTTCGCGCCCTGGGCCCATTTTGCAGCTGGGTTTTCAAGTGCCCTGGGCCCATTTTTCTGCTGGGTTTTTGGCGCCCTGGGCCCATTTTTCAGCTGGTTTTTCGCCCTGGGCCCATTTCAGCTGGTTTTCTGGCGCCCTGGGCCCATTTTCAGCTGGTGGTTTTTCATGCCCTGGGCCCATTTTCTGGAAGCTGGTTTTTCATGCCCTGGGCCCATTTTGTTGGAAGCTGGTTTTGGCGCCCTGGGCCCATTTTCTGGAAGCTGGGTTTCATGCCCTGGGCCCATTTCTGTTGGAAGCTGGTTTTCAAGTGCCCTGGGCCCATTTCTGCAGCGGGTTTTTCGCGCCCTGGGCCCATTTTTTCAGCTGGGTTTTTGGTGCCCTGGGCCCATTTCAGCTGGTTTTCATGCCCTGGGCCCATTTGCTGGAAGCGGGTTTCTGCCCTGGGCCCATTTCAGCTGGGCTTTTCATGCCCTGGGCCCATTTTTGGAAGCTGGTTTTGGCGCCCTGGGCCCATTTTTCAGCTGGTTTTCAAGCGCCCTGGGCCCATTTTGCTGGAAGCTGGTTTTTGGCGCCCTGGGCCCATTTTGTTCAGCTGGTTTTCAAGTGCCCTGGGCCCATTTTCAGCTGGTGGTTTTGGCGCCCTGGGCCCATTTCTGCAGCTGGTTTTCAATGCCCTGGGCCCATTTTTCAGCTGGTTTTCATGCCCTGGGCCCATTTTTGTTGGAAGCTGGTTTTGGCGCCCTGGGCCCATTTTTGAAGCTGGTTTTTGGTGCCCTGGGCCCATTTTTTGCAGCTGGGTTTTGGCGCCCTGGGCCCATTTTGTTGGAAGCTGGTTTTCAAGTGCCCTGGGCCCATTTCTGCAGCTGGTTTTCAAGCGCCCTGGGCCATTTTCTGCTGGGTTTCGGCGCCCTGGGCCCATTTTTGCTGGTTTGGTTTTGGCGCCCTGGGCCCCCTTTTCATCACAGCAGCTTTTTTTGCGCGCCCTGGGCCCATTTGTTGGAAGCTGGTTTTCATGCCCTGGGCCCATTTTTCAGCTGGTTTTCAGTGCCCTGGGCCCATTTGCAGCTGGTTTTCATGCCCTGGGCCCATTTCAGCTGGTTTTCAAGCCTGCCCTGGTTTTCAGCTGGCCCTGGGCCCATTTTTTTTCAGCTGGGTTTTTCAAGTGCCCTGGGGCATTTCATTTCGCCCTCAGCTGGTTTTTGGTGCCCTGGGCCCATTTTCAGCTGGGTTTTCGGCGCCCTGGCCCATTTTTGGAAGCTGGTTTTTGGCGCCCTGGGCCCATTTCATTTCAGCTGGTTTTTGGCGCCCTGGGCCCATTTTCAGCTGGTTTTCATGCCCTGGGCCCATTTTCACAGCTGGGTTTTCAAGGCGCCCTGGGCCCATTTTGCAGCTGGTTTCATGCCCTGGGCCCATTTCAGCTGGTTTCTGCGCCCTGGGCCTGGCTGGAGCTGGTTTTGCCCTGGCCCATTTCTGAAGCTGGTTTTCAATGCCCTGGGCCCATTTCTGTCAGCTGGTTTTTTGGCGCCCTGGGCCCATTTTTGCAGCTGGGTTTTTTGGCGCCCTGGGCCCATTTCGCCATTTGGAAGCGGTTTTCGGCGCCCTGGGCCCATTCTGTTGGAAGCTGGTTTTTGGCGCCCTGGGCCCATTTTTTCAGGGGTTTTCTGGCGCCCTGGGCCCATTTCTTCAGCTGGTTTTTTTGGTGCCCTGGGCCCATTCTGGCAGCTGGTTTTCAATGTGCCCTGGCCCATTTTGTTGGAGCTGGTTTCGCGCCCTGGGCCCATTTTCAGAAGGGTTTTCGCCCTGGGCCCATTTGAAGCTGGTTTTTCGCGCCCTGGGCCCATTTTTTGGAAGCTGGTTTTCGGCGCCCTGGGCCCATTGCTCAGCTGGTTTCATGCGCCCTGGGCCCATTTTCAGCTGGTTTTCAAGCCCTGGCCCATTTCAGCGGGTTTTCAAGTGCCTGGGCCCATTTTCAGAAGGGGTTTTTCATGCCCTGGGCCCATTTCAGCTGGTTTTTTGGCGCCCTGGGCCCATTTTCTGGAAGCTGGTTTTCAAGCGCCCTGGGCCCATTTTTTGAAGCTGGTTTTTCATGCCCTGGGCCCATTTCTTTGGAGCTGGTTTTCATGCCCTGGGCCCATTTGTTGGAAAGCGGTTTTCAAGCGCCCTGGGCCCATTTTGTTGAAGGCCCATTTTTCATGCCCTGGGCCCATTTTCAGCTGGTTTTCAATGCCCTGGGCCCATTGCTCAGCTGGTTTTGGCGCCCTGGGCCCATTTTTGCTGAAGCTGGTTTTCTGGCGCCCTGGCCCATTTCAGCTGGTTTTCGCGCCTGGGCCCATTTCCATTTTTTCATGCGCCCTGGCCCATTTTTGGTTTTCTGGCGCCCTGGGCCCATTTTTGTTGGAAGCTGGTTTTTGGCGTGCCTGGGCCCATTTTCATTGAAGCTGGTTTTCGCGCCCTGGGCCCATTTCAGCGGGTTTCAAGTGCCCTGGGCCCATTTTTTTTGCTGGTTTTCATGCCCTGGGCCCATTTGGTTTGGAAGCCCTGGGCCCATTTTTGGTTTCGCCCTGGGCCCATTTTTCAGCTGGTTTTGGCGCCCTGGGCCCATTTTGTTGGAAGCTGGTTTTCAAGCGCCCTGGGCCCATTTTGCAGCTGGTTTTCGGCGCCCTGGGCCCATTTCTTCAGCTGGTTTTCAAGTGCCCTGGGCCCATTTCTGAGCTGGGTTTTTCGTGCCCTGGGCCCATTTTCAGCTGGTTTTCAAGTGCCCTGGGCCATTTTGTTGGAAGCGGTTTTCGCGCCCTGGGCCCATTTTTGCAGCTGGTTTTCATGTGCCCTGGGCCATTTCATTGGAGCTGGTTTTCAATGCCCTGGGCCCATTTGCAACTGGAAGCGCCCTGGGCCATTTTCAGCTGGTTTTGCCCCTGGGCCCATTTTTCAGCTGGTTTTCATGCCCTGGGCCCATTTTGTTGGAAGCTGGTTTTCAATGCCCTGGGCCCATTTTGCTGGAAGCCCTGGTTTCAAGCTGGCCCTGGGCCCATTTCATTTGCAGCTGGTTTTCATGCCCTGGGCCCATTTGTTGGAAGCTGGTTTTCGCGCCCTGGGCCCATTTTTGAAGCTGGTTTTTGGCGCCCTGGGCCATTTTTGCTGGCGGGTTTTTTCGCGCCCTGGGCCCATTTTTGTTCAGCTGGTTTTCATGCCCTGGGCCCATTCTCAGCTGGTTTTGGCGCCCTGGGCCCATTTTGTTGGAAGCTGGTTTTTTGGCGCCCTGGGCCATTTTTCAGCTGGCTGGCTTCATGTGCCCTGGGCCCATTTTTCAGCTGGGTTTCAAGTGCCCTGGGCCATTTTGCTGGAAGCTGGTTTTTGGGCGCCCTGGGCCCATTTTCAGCTGGTTTTGGCGCCCTGGGCCCATTTCTGGAAGCTGGTTTTCAAGTGCCCTGGGCCCATTTTGCAGCTGGTTTTCATGCCCTGGGCCCATTTCACAGCTGGTTTTCATGCCCTGGGCCCATTTTGCTGGAAGCTGGTTTTCATGCGCCTGGGCCCATTTTGTTGGAAGCGGTTTTCAAGTGCCCTGGGCCCATTTCGTTTGAAGCTGGTTTTCATGCCCTGGGCCCATTTCAGCTGCTGCTGGTTTTCGCGTGCTGGGCCCATTTTGTTGGCTGGGTTTCAAGCCCTGGGCCCATTTTTGTTGGAAGCTGGTTTTCGCGCGCCCTGGGCCCATTTTCAGCTGGTTTTCATGCCCTGGGCCCATTTTTGGTTTGCGCCCTGGCCCATTTCAGCTGGTTTCCTGGGCCCATTTTTCAGCGGTTTTTGGTGCCCTGGGCCCATTTTGTTGGAAGCTGGTTTTCATGTGCCCTGGGCCCATTTTTTGGAAGCTGGTTTTCAATGCCCTGGGCCCATTTTTCAGCTGGTTTTCATGCCCTGGGCCATTTTTTGTTGGAAGCCTGGTTTTTGGCGCCCTGGGCCCATTTCATTCTCAGCTGGTTTTTGGCGCCCTGGGCCCATTTCAGCTGGTTTTCAAGTGCCCTGGGCCCATTTCACAGCTGGTTTTTGGGCCCTGGGCCCATTTTCAGCTGGGTTTTCAATGCCTGGGCCCATTTCTGGCGGGTTTTCATGCCCTGGGCCCATTTGTTGGAAGCTGGTTTTCATGCCCTGGGCCCATTTTGCTGAAGCTGGTTTTGGCGCCCTGGGCCCATTTTTTTGGCAGCTGGTTTTTCGCGCCCTGGGCCCATTTCTCAGCTGGTTTTCGGCGCCCTGGGCCCATTTCTCATTGGAAGCTGGTTTTCAGTGCCCTGGGCCCATTTGTTGGAAGCTGGGTTTTGGCGCCCTGGGCCCATTTTTGTTGAAGCTGGTTTCTGGCGCCCTGGGCCCATTTTTCTTGAAGCTGGTTTTTGGCGCCCTGGGCCCATTTTGCAGCTGGGTTTCAAGTGCCCTGGGCCCATTTCTTCAGCTGGGGTTTCAATGCCCTGGGCCCATTTGTTGGAAGGGTTTTCAGGCGCCCTGGGCCCATTTTGTTGAAGCTGGTTTTCAAGTGCCCTGGGCCCATTTCTTTGGTTTCGGCTGGGTTTTCATGCGCCCTGGGCCCATTTCATTTCAGCGGTTTTCAGCGCCCTGGGCCCATTTTTGGAAGCTGGTTTTGGCGCCCTGGCCCATTTCGTTGGAAGCTGGTTTTCATGCGCCTGGGCCCATTTGCTGGAAGCTGGTTTTTTGCGCCCTGGGCCCCTGGGCTGGTTTTCATGCCCTGGGCCCATTTGTTGGTGGTTTTCAAGTGCCCTGGGCCCATTTTGTTGGAAGCTGGTTTTCATGCGCCCTGGGCCCATTTTTCAGCTGGTTTTCAAGTGCCCTGGGCCCATTTCACAGCTGGTTTTTCGCCCTGGGGCCCATTTTTTCAGCTGGTTTTCAAGTGCCCTGGGCCCATTTTTTCAGAAGGGTTTTCGCGCCCTGGGCCCATTTTGTTGGAAGCGGGTTTTTTCGCGCCCTGGGCCCATTTGCTGGAAGCCGGGTTTTTCGCGCCCTGGGCCCATTTCAGCTGGTTTTCAATGCCCTGGGCCCATTTGTTTGAAGCTGGTTTTCATGCCCTGGGCCCATTTTTTGAAGCTGGTTTTCATGCCTGGGCCCATTTCAGCTGGTTTTCATGCCCTGGGCCCATTTTTGCTGGAAGCTGGTTTTCAATGCCCTGGGCCCATTTCTTGGAAGGGTTTTCCTGGTGCCCTGGGCCTCATTTCCATTTTGGAAGCTGGTTTTCTGGTGCCCTGGGCCCATTTTTGCTGGAAGCTGGTTTCATGCGCCCTGGGCCCATTTTCACAGTTGGGTTTGGGTGCGCCCTGGGCGCCCTGGGTTTCATGCGCCCTGGGCTGGCTCAGCTGGTTTTCATGCCCTGGGCCCATTTTGCAGCTGGTTTTCGCGCCCTGGGCCCATTTTTGCAGCTGGGTTTTTGGCGCCCTGGGCCCATTTTGTTGGAAGCGGGTTTTGGCGCCCTGGGCCCATTTTTTGAAGCTGGTTTTTCATGCCTGGGCCCATTTCATGGTTTTGGCGCCCTGGGCCCATTTCAGCTGGTTTTGGGCCCTGGGCGCCCTGGGTTTCATGCCCTGGGCCCATTTCACAGGGTTTCAGGCCCTGGGCCCATTTCAGCTGGCGGTTTTCAAGTGCCCTGGGCCCATTTGAAGCTGGGTTTTCAAGCGCCCTGGGCCCATTTCGCTGGAAGCTGGTTTTCAATGCCCTGGGCCCATTTTGCAGCTGGTTTTTTGGTGCCCTGGGCCCATTTTTTCAGCTGGTTTTCAAGTGCCCTGGGCCCATTTTTTGTTCAGCTGGTTTTTGGCGCCCTGGGCCCATTTTTCAGCTGGTTTTCAATGCCCTGGGCCCATTTTTGAAGCTGGTTTCGGCGCCCTGGGCCCATTTCAGAAGGGTTTCGGCGCCCTGGGCCCATTTTTTGGAAGCTGGTTTTTTTGGCGCCCTGGGCCCATTTTTGCTGGTTTCGGTTCCTGGGCGCCCTGGGCCCATTTCGCCCTGGGCCCATTTTTCAGCTGCCCTGGGCCCATTTCATTTGTTGCAGCTGGGTTTTCATGCCCTGGGCCCATTCATTTTTGAAGGGGGTTTTCAAGCGCCCTGGGCCCATTTTTGAAGCTGGTTTTCTGGTGCCCTGGGCCCATTTCAGCTGGTTTTCATGCCCTGGGCCCATTTCACAGCTGGTTTTCAAGTGCCCTGGGCCCATTTTTGTTTGAAGCTGGTTTTCAGTGCCCTGGGCCCATTTTGTTGGAAGCTGGTTTTCATGCCCTGGGCCCATTTTTTGGAAGCTGGTTTTGGCGCCCTGGGCCCATTTGGTTTTGGAAGTGCCCTGGTTTTTTCAGTGCCCTGGGCCCATTTTGCAGCTGGTTTTCGGGTGCCCTGGGCCCATTTTGTTGGAAGCTGGTTTTCAATGCCCTGGGCCCATTTTCTGGCAGCTGGTTTTCATGCCCTGGGCCCATTTCTTCAGCTGGGTTTTGCGCCCTGGGCCATTCCATTTGCAGGGGTTTTCAATGCCCTGGCCCATTTTTTTGAAGCTGGTTTTTGGTGCCCTGGGCCCATTTTTGTTGGAAGCTGGTTTTCAAGTGCCCTGGGCCCATTTTGTTGGAAGCTGGTTTTCAATGCCCTGGGCCCATTTCAGCTGGTTTTCAGTCCTGGGCCCATTCAAGCTGGTTTCATGCCTGGGCCCATTTTTCACAGCTGGTTTTCATGCCCTGGGCCCATTTTGTTTCAGCTGGTTTTCGCGCCCTGGGCCCATTTTTGCAGCTGGCAGCGCCCTGGCCCATTTCAAGGCCCTGGGCCCATTTTTGCTCAGCTGGGTTTTCGCGCCCTGGGCCCATTTTTTGCAGCTGGTTTCTGGCGCCCTGGGCCCATTTTGTTGAAGCTGGTTTTTTTTCATGCCCTGGGCCCATTTCAGCTGGGTTTCGGCGCCCTGGGCCCATTTTTTTGGAAGCTGGTTTTCAAGTGCCCTGGGCCCATTTTTTCAGCTGGTTTTCAAGTGCCCTGGGCCCATTTTTTGGAAGCTGGTTTTCAGTGCCCTGGGCCCATTTCAGCTGGTTTTTTGGCGCCCTGGGCCCATTTTGTTGAAGCTGGTTTTTGGCGCCCTGGGCCCATTTTCAGCTGGTTTTGGCGCCCTGGGCCCATTTTTGGAAGCGGTTTTCAAGTGCCCTGGGCCCCCATTGCTCACAGCTGGTTTTTTCAAGTGCCCTGGGCCCATTTTGCTGGCTGGTTTTGGCGCCCTGGGCCCATTTCGCTGGCAGCTGGTTTTCAAGTGCCCTGGGCCCATTTTTGCTGGAAGCCGGTTTTGGCGCCCTGGGCCCATTTTCAGCTGGTTTTCGCGCCCTGGGCCCATTTCTTGAAGCTGGTTTCAAGCGCCCTGGGCCCATTTCGCTTGAAGCTGGTTTTTGGCGCCCTGGGCCCATTTTCGGTTTTTGGCGCTGGGCCCATTTTCAGCTGGTTTTCGCGCCCTGGGCCCATTTCTGGAGCGGTGGTTTCGGCGCCCTGGGCCCATTTTGCAGCTGGTTTTCGGCGCCCTGGGCCCATTTGCAGGGTTTTTCGCGCCCTGGCCCATTTGTTGAAGCGGGTTTTCAAGTGCCCTGGGCCCATTTCGTTGGAAGCTGGTTTTCGGCGCCCTGGGCCCATTTCACAGCTGGTTTTTTGGTGCCCTGGGCCCATTTTCAGCTGGTTTTTGGCGCCCTGGGCCCATTTTGTTGGAAGCTGGTTTTCAAGTGCCCTGGGCCCATTTTTTTTGGAAGCGGTTGGGCGCCCTGGGCCCCCTGGGTTTTCATGCCCTGGGCCCATTTGGAAGCTGGTTTTCAGGCGCCCTGGGCCCATTTCACAGCTGGTTTTCATGCCCTGGGCCCATTTTTGTTGAAGCTGGGTTTCAAGCGCCCTGGGCCCATTTCTTCAGCTGGTTTCGCGCCCTGGGCCCATTTTTCAGCTGGTTTTCGCGCCCTGGGCCCATTTTTTTTCAGCTGGTTTTCATGCCCTGGGCCCATTTTTCAGCTGGTTTTCTGGGTGCCCTGGGCCCATTTTTTCACAGCTGGTTTTCAATGCCCTGGGCCCATTTTCAGCTGGTTTTGGTTTTGGCCTGGGCCCATTGCAGCTGGTTTTCATGCCCTGGGCCCATTTCAGCTGGTTTCTGGCGCCCTGGGCCCATTTTTTCAGCTGGTTTTCAAGTGCCCTGGGCCCATTTTGCTGGAAGCTGGTTTTCATGCCCTGGGCCCATTTTTGGAAGCTGGTTTTCGGTGCCCTGGGCCCATTTTTGAAGGGTTTTTGGCGCCCTGGGGCCCATTTCAGCTGGTTTCATGCCCTGGGCCCATTTCTCAGCTGGTTTTCATGCCCTGGGCCCATTTTTGCAGGGTTTCATGCCCTGGGCCCATTTTTCAGCTGGTTTTCGCGCCCTGGGCCCATTTTCTGCTGGAAGCGGGTTTCAAGCGCCCTGGGCCCATTTGTTGGAAGCTGGTTTTTGGCGCCCTGGGCCCATTTTTGTTGGAAGTGGTTTCAAGTGCCCTGGGCCCATTTTGTTGGAAGCTGGTTTTCAATGCCCTGGGCCCATTTTTTTGAAGCTGGTTTTGGCGCCCTGGGCCCATTTTTGTTGGTTTGGTTTTCAAGCGCCCTGGGCCATTTTTGAAGCTGGTTTTCATGCCCTGGGCCCATTTTGTTCAGCTGGTTTTCATGCCCTGGGCCCATTTCAGCTGGGTTTCATGCCCTGGGCCCATTTTTCAGCTGGTTTTCATGCGCCTGGGCCCATTTCGCTGAAGCTGGTTTTTGGCGCCCTGGGCCCATTTTTGGTTTGCCCTGGGTTTTCAAGCTGGGCGCCCTGGGCCCATTTTCTTCAGCTGGGGTTTCCTGGCCCTGGGCCCATTTCATTTCAGCTGGTTTTCAAGTGCCCTGGGCCCATTTTGTTGAAGCGGGTTTTGGCGCCCTGGGCCCATTTTCAGCGGTTTTCAATGCCCTGGGCCCATTTTTGTTGAAGCTGGTTTTCATGCCCTGGGCCCATTTCATTGGAAGCTGGTTTTCAAGTGCCCTGGGCCCATTTTGGAAGCTGGGTTTTGGCGCCCTGGGCCCATTTTTTGGAAGCTGGTTTTCGGCGCCCTGGGCCCATTTCAGCTGGTTTTCAGCGCCCTGGGCCCATTTCTGGTTTCGCCCTGGGCCCATTTTCAGCTGGGTTGGGCCCTTCATTTTTGTTCAGCTGGTTTTGCCCTGGGCCCATTTTGTTGGAAGCTGGTTTTCATGCGCCCTGGGCCCATTTTCGCTCAGCTGGTTTTCAATGCCCTGGGCCCATTTTTGTTGGAAGGGTTTTTGGCGCCTGGGCCCATTTTCAGCTGGTTTTCAATGCCCTGGGCCCATTTTGTTGGAAGCTGGTTTTCGCGCCCTGGGCCCATTTCTGTTGGAAGCTGGTTTTCATGCCCTGGGCCCATTTCATGCCCAGCTGGTTTTCAATGCCCTGGGCCCATTTGCAGCTGGTTTTCAAGTGCCCTGGGCCCATTCTGCTGGAAGCTGGTTTTCGCGCCCTGGGCCCATTTTCAGCTGGGTTTCAAGTGCCCTGGGCCCATTTCCTGGGCCTGGCTCATTTTTCAGCCGGTTTTTTCAAGTGCCCTGGGCCCATTTTTTGAAGCTGGTTTTCAAGTGCCCTGGGCCCCATTTTGCAGCTGGTTTTCATGTGCCTGGCCCATTTTGCTCACAGCTGGTTTTTCATGCCCTGGGCCCATTTCTTGCAGCTGGTTTTCATGCCCTGGGCCCATTTTCATGCCCAGCTGGGTTTCAATGCCCTGGGCCCATTTTCAGCTGGTTTTCGGCGCCCTGGGCCCATTCTGAAGCTGGTTTTCAAGCGCCCTGGGCCCATTTTTTGGAAGCTGGTTTTCATGCCCTGGGCCCATTTGTTTGAAGCTGGTTTTCATGCCCTGGGCCCATTTTCAGCTGGAAGCTGGTTTTCGTGCCCTGGGCCCATTTGGAAGCTGGTTTTCTGGTGCCCTGGGCCCATTTTGCTGGAAGCTGGTTTTCATGCCCTGGGCCCATTTCAGCTGGTTTTCAAGTGCCCTGGGCCCATTTCAGCTGGAAGCCCTGGGTTTTCAGCTGGCCCTGGGCCCATTTGTTGGACAGCTGGTTTTTGGTGCCCTGGGCCCATTTTGTTTGAAGCTGGTTTTTGGCGCCCTGGGCCCATTTTTTTGGAAGCCCTGGGTTTTTGTTGCCTGGGCCCATTTCATTTGTTGAAGCTGGTTTTTGGCGCCCTGGGCCCATTTTGAAGCTGGTTTTCATGCGCCCTGGCCCATTTTCAGCTGGTTTTTTGGCCCTGGGCCCATTTTTGAAGCTGGTTTTCGTGCCCTGGGCCCATTTTTGAAGCTGGGTTTTCGCGCCCTGGGCCCATTTCACAGCTGGTTTTCAAGTGCCCTGGGCCCATTGTTGGAAGCTGGTTTCAATGCCCTGGGCCCATTTTGTTCAGAAGGGTTTTTTTCATGCCCTGGGCCCATTTTTCAGCTGGTTTCAGCGCCCTGGCCCATTTTCAGGGTTTTGCGCCTGGGCCCATTTCGCTGGAAGCTGGTTTTCAAGTGCCCTGGGCCCATTTCGTTGGAAGCTGGTTTTCGCGCCCTGGGCCCATTTTGCAGCTGGTTTTCAGTGCCCTGGGCCCATTTCGCTGGAAGCTGGTTTTTTTGTGCCCTGGGCCCATTTCAGAAGGGTTTCAAGTGCCCTGGGCCCATTTCTGCTGGAAGCTGGTTTTCAGGGGTTTTCGCCCTGGGCCCATTTTTGGAAGCCGGTTTTCATGCCCTGGGCCCATTTTCACAGCTGGTTTTCATGCCCTGGGCCCATTTTTTCAGCTGGTTTCAATGCCCTGGGCCCATTTTTTCAGCTGGTTTTCAAGTGCCCTGGGCCCATTTCGCAGCTGGTTTTCATGCGCCCTGGCCCATTTTGAAGCTGGTTTCGGTCCCTGGGCCCATTTTTTCAGCTGGTTTTCATGCCCTGGGCCCATTTTGTTGGAAGCTGGGTTTTCAAGTGCCCTGGGCCCATTTCCCTGGGCCCATTCATTCAGCTGGTTTTCAAGCGCCCTGGGCCCATTTTGTTGAAGCTGGTTTTCAAGTGCCCTGGGCCCATTTCACAGCGGGTTTTCGGCGCCCTGGGCCCATTTTCAGCTGCTGGTTTTCAATGCCCTGGGCCCATTTTCTGGCAGCTGGTTTTGGCGCCCTGGGCCCATTTTGTTGGAAGCTGGTTTTTCGGCGCCCTGGGCCCATTTTCACAGCTGGTTTTCATGCCCTGGGCCCATTTCAGAAGCTGGTTTCGGCGCCCTGGGCCCATTTTGTTGGAAGCTGGGTTTTCAATGCCCTGGGCCCATTTTTTGCAGCTGGTTTTCAAGTGCCCTGGGGCATTTTCTGGAAGCTGGTTTTTGCCCTGGGAAGCTGGTTTTCGCGCCCTGGGCCCATTTTGTTGGAAGCGGTTTTCATGCCCTGGGCCCATTTTGTTGGAAGCTGGTTTTCATGCCCTGGGCTCATTTCATTTGTTGAAGCTGGTTTCATGCCCTGGGCCCATTTCAGCAGCTGGTTTTCAAGCGCCCTGGGCCCATTTTTTGCTGGTTTTCATGCGCCTGGGCCATTTCAGCTGGCCCTGGGCTGGGCCATTTGTTGGAAGCTGGTTTTCATGCCTGGGCCCATTTCGTTTTGAAGCTGGTTTTCATGCCCTGGGCCCATTTCTTGGAAGGGGGTTTCATGCCCTGGGCCCATTTCTGGAAGCGGGTTTTCATGCCCTGGGCCCATTCGCTGGCAGCTGGTTTTGGCGCCCTGGGCCCATTTTGTTGGAAGCTGGTTTTCGCGCCCTGGGCCCCTGGGCTCCATTT
>JAEOAE010000250.1:0-18762 GCA_036365155.1 Meriones psammophilus
TAAGTTGATATTGATTCTGAAAATTAGGTTGTTTTCACTGATAAATTCTGCTTTTAAAATCTGGTTTTGATTTTAAAGATTATGCCTTGTGACTTCTCTCTTACAAAAGGGGTACTTTGTTTTAATATTGCAAAAACGGGTTTTAAAAATGTTTAAATGTTTAAGGCTGTAAAATGTTTAAAGTTTATCAGGCATTTGGGTATGACAATGATTTTGGGTATTTTATTAATTTTACTAAATAAAACCCTGCCGTATTGTTTGTGCTAACTGAAAAAATTGCAGTTTTTAAAACGTATCTTGTGGAGAGCTGTTTGTTTGTTGCTGATTTGTGACCATCTTATCCGCTACAGAATAGTTATTTAAAAAAAAATGGCAGTTTCAAAACTCCTCTTTATAGTAATGTATAGAAAGCAAATCAGACGACTCTGGGCTTCTGCAGGATTATGTCAAAATGGAAAGGATTTTAATGAGAGTTTTTATGTTGTCTGGAAAACAAGAAAGTAAGCATGTCTGGTTAAGCCAGAAAAAGAAAGCTAGGAACCTGAAGGTATGTAGAATGTTGCAGAAGGTTAGTGGATGTGTTATAAAAAGCCAGAGAATTAATAAGGAAAAATTTAGCTGATAGGTTTGGTATGGCTAAAGTAATTCTTACAGTTTAAAATTATTCTGTTATGCAGTTGTTTCTAAAGCTTGTTTGATCACTGGGAACTTTTGGTTATGGGGGGGATTATGGATGCTCCACAGTGTTTGCTGCATCAGCAACAGCACCTAATGGCTATTTTTGGTATTGTCAGTCATAGCTCTGTGCTAACACATGGCTAGCTGCCATGATGGTTCAGGGATAGAGAGCACATAAAGCTGTAGTTTTGCTGCCATGTTTGTTTAGGGCTTCCAGCTGAGTTGGTTGCATGTGGCCAGCCGCCATGATGGTCCGGAGATAAAGAGGATGGAAACATGAGTTTACCACCATTTTGTTTAGGTCTCTCAGTTATATTCAGTCCTCTGATTAGTGTTAAGTGCAAAGCTTTTTACTGTTCAATTTTAATACAAAGTGGTAGGATCAGCAAGATTTGCTAGCCCCTCTATAAACTGTATCTGATTAAAAGATTTGCTTTGATTTTAGTTCAGAAAGAGCAGATTTAAAGTCATGCTAAATACTGCAGTTGAGCCTTACCTAATCTCCTTGTTCAAGTTTTTTTAAGGTTAAGCCTAGGATGGGAAACTATAAAGTTTGCCTATTTGTCTTAAAATATATAGTTCTAAAACAAAGAGTAACTTAGATATGCTGGCCCTCAAGCTTATCAGAGATCTGATGAATATGGCATTTTAACATATGTGTTTATTGTGACAGAAAGTCCCAAAATCCTGGCAGTAGCTCCCCAAGGTCTCCGAGAAGATTTGGACAACGACAGATGACTGCAACTCTGGATTGTGGTATGCTAACCACTGGGCAATACTGCCCCAACTGGCCCACTGCTAGGGCCCAGCCTAAACTGTGGACAAAGCCGGGGACACCTGAAGAGCCATTGTCTCACATTGTGAGAGGCAAGGTGAGGTCAATCTCTCCTGTTCCTCTTCCACAGCAGCAGTTTCTCATCTTATGTGCCTGGCAGAACTGCCTCTGTCCAGGATGCCGTGAGACAAAGGAGCCAGGGACTCTGCCTAGGTAATGGACTAACTAGTCATCCCTGTCATTTTGATTGGCACATGGATTGGTATAATTTATCCTTCTCAGGTCTCTGAACACCTTGACGGCTATGCTAAGCTTACAGTAGCTTTACAGCTAGAAAAAAGACAATTAGATTGACTGTTAGCTCATTGATCAGTTCATTAGCTAGAACCACAGAGTACTAGATCCCTTATTTAAAAGAAAGACAGGTTTTCCTTGCTCACAGGACTCATGTTAGTTGCCTGTGTCTTAAGATAATTAAATGGAGCCTATGTAGGGTCTGAGAATATAGGGGTTTAGGTTGTAAAAATCTAGAGTGTTATTATTTAGTTTAAAAAAATGTTTCAGGGTTAATAAATGCAAAAGATTAGAGAGTCTAAATAATTTTTTTAAAAAGTATATAAGTTATCAAGAGATAAAAATATTTTAAAGCAGATTAAAATGAGAGATACTTTAAATCTCTCCCCTCTTTGCTACTGTTGTACTTATGTTATAAGATTTCAGAAGTTCAGAGTTTTGGCATTGATCAATAAAGTTCTGATAAGTTAATGGAGCATTAACTGCTTATTATTCAGTCACCAGGTTAAGATTTTCATTTCCTTTGATTGGCTTCTGGAGATAGACTTAAAGGTGCTTCTCATTATTTTAAAAACATCTGTTTAATGTGTGTATCTGACCCAAAAGTCATAGCTTTTAGTATGGCATTCTTAATATCTGCCATTTTTGGGGTAGATTTTGACACAGAAACATCTTAAAACCTATTCCTTCTAGTTGCTTTGTTAAAAAAAAGTCCAAGCATCCAGAGTTTAATACTAAAGCCAATAAGGTATTTCTGCCTAACTTTCCATAAACATGGAAGTGAGAGCTAAAAGTATATGCAGAGTGTATAAAAATGGCCAAGCTCCATTCGTGGCAAATTACCAACAGCTATGCCCACAGAAAAAAAATGTTACTGTGGACACACTTAGGTTATGTATAAAGGTTACAAAAAAAAAAAAAAAAAAAAAAAAAAAAAAACAGCTAACTGATACTCATTCAGTGGGATGCAGTTTTACCTGTTACTTTCAAAATGTTTAATTTGCTGATATGCTACTTTTCTGAGTATATTCTCTTTTGTGCACTAAAATTTCATATGAGTTTCAGGATGTGACCTGGATCTGGCATAGCTCAAAAGGATCGCAAATGAGATTTTCCCTGATCTTTCCCATTTAATAGACAAATTTTAACTTCTGTCTCCAGTCTGAATTTGTCTCAGCAGATTTTCACCTGGTTGACTCTGGGCTGCAAGCTGAAATCTGGACTTCCTGGAAACTGACATGATTGCTCCCTGCCTCTTCGGGTGGATCAATGAACCAGATGCTTGGGACTCCTTATTGCCCAGCCTTTGACTGGCATTTCAGCCTCCCTAGCCCCTGATGCCTACGGTCCAACAGTCAGCTCAAGAAGCTCCAGAAGACGGATCTACGCCCAAATCCCCCTAGCAGGCTGAAACGCTAAGTCAAAGGGGCTCCTGGCATTAGCTATTATCTTGGGCATCAGCTTAGCTGAAATGGACACTAATATTGCAGCAACTGGGCTAAAAGTCTAGAGAGACCCTGTAATAGTTCTCCTTGGCTTAAAGGAAGACTCAGACAGAGACAGCAGTTCTTTGAGTCAGGACAAAGCTAGTACGAGAGTTGGTTCAATAAAGCCACCGGCTCTCTGTCATACAAGCGTTGGTGTTAACCCAGCAGTATCATCAGTTTAAACAGCAGGAGACAGAAATTAACTCTCCCTAGGCCCTAGAATGAACGATTCCATTCTAAGTTAGAAGAAAAAGGGGGGAATGAAAGACCCCCGCCTCACCAAAAGTTAGAAGCAGCTAATAGTTAATGTCATTTTGTACAGCACTGTTTTGAGAAACTCTGAAGGTTACCACTGTTTTGAGAAACTCTGTGGGCTACGGAGGGAACTAGCTGAAGAGACCCAGCTGCTGGGGATATCAATTAGGAATACAGGAAAACTGAAAAGTGTTATCTCGCACTGTAAGGCACAGAAACAAGTTTTCATCGAAAGAACAGAAACACAAAGCACATTGTAAACTAATTCACATTCGTGTCTCCTGTTCAATTATTATAACAGGAAAACTAAAAAGTGATATAACCCTAATCCTAACCCTAAGCCCCTAACCCTAACCCTAACCCTAACCCTAACCCTAACCCTAACTCCAAACTTGTTCCTAACAGGAACAAGAACAATAAAGAACATAAACGCAAAGCACAACTTTGTAAACTAAATCACATGTGTGCCACTCGCTTAATTAGGAATACAGGAAAACTGAAAAGAGATATAACGCACTGTACAGCACGGGAACAAGTTTTGAACGAAAGAACAGAAAAGCAAAGCACTACTTTTAAACAGAATCACATGTGTGTCGCTCGCTCAATTAGGAATACAGGAAAGTGAAAAGTTTTATCTCGCACTGTATGGCACAGAAACAAGTTTCCATCGAAAGCAGAGAAACGCAAAGCACAACTCTGTAAACTAATTCAAATACGTGTTGCCCGTTCAATTATTATAACAGGAAAACTGAAAAGTGATATATCACACTGTACAGCATAGAAACAAGTATCCAACAATAGAACAGAAACGCAAAGTACTACTTGGTAAACTATATCACATGTGTGCCACTCGCTCAATTAGGAATACAGGGAAACTGAAAAGCAATATATCGAAATATATGGCAAAGAAGCAAGTTTTCATCGAAAGAACAGAAACACAAAGCACAACATTGTAAACTAATTCACATTCGTGTCGCCTGTTCAATTATTATAACAGGAAAACTGAAAAGTGATATAACCCTAATCCTAAACCTAAGCCCCTAACTCTAAAAATAACCCTAACCCTAACCCCTAACCCTAACCCTAACCCTAATCCTAACCATAACCCTAACTTGTTACTAACAGGAACAAGTTTTCATCGAAAGAAGAGAAACGCACAGCACAACTTTGTAAACTAATTCATATTCGTGTCGCCTGTTCAGTTATTATAACATGAAAACTGAAAAGTGATATGACCCTCACCCTAACCCTAAGCTCCTAACCCTAACCCTAACCCTAACCCTTACCCTTCCTAACCCTAACCTCACCCTAACCCTAACCCTAACCCTAACCCTAAGCCTAATCCTAACCCTAAGTTGTTCCTACCAGGAACAAGATTCCAACGAAAGAACAGAAACACAAAGCACTACTTTGTAAACTAAATTACATTTGTGCCTCTTGCTCAATTAGGAATAAAGGAAAACTGAAAAGAGATATAACGCACTGTACACAACAGAAACAAGTTTCGATCGAAAGAACAGAAACACAAAGCACAACTTGTCAACTAATTCACATATGTGTTGCCAGTTACATTATTAAAACGGGAAAACTGAAAAGTGATATATCGAACTGTATAGCACAGGAACCTGCTTCAATTGAAAGAACAGGAACGAAATGCACAACTTTGTAAACTAATTCACATACGTGTCGCCTGTTCAACTATTATAACAGGAAACCTGAAAAGTGCTATATCACACTATACAGCACAGAAACAAGTTTCCAACATAAGAACAGAAACACAAAGCACTACTTTGTAAACTAAATCACATGTGTATCACTCACACAATTAGGAATACAGGGAAACTGAAAAGCGATAAATCGAAATGTAGGGCAGAGAAACAAGTTTCCATAGAAAGAACAGAAACGCAAAGCACAACTTTGTAAACTAATTCACATTCGTGTTGCCTGCTCAATTATTATATCAAGAAAACTAAAATGTGATATAACCCTAACCCTAACCCTAAGCCCCTAACCCTGACCCTAAACCTAACCCTAACCCTAACCCTAACCCTAACCCTAACCCTAACCCTAAGCCCCTAACCCTAAACCTAACCCTAACCCTAACTTGTTCCTAACAGGAACCTGTTTCCAACTAAAGAACATAAATGCAAAGCACAACTTTGTAAACTAAATCACATGTGTGCCACGCTCTCAATTAGGAATACAGGAAAACTGAAAAGAGATATATCGCACTGTACAGCACAGGAACAAGTTTTGAACAAAAGAACAGAAAAGCAAAGCACTACTTTTAAACGGAATCACATGTGTGTCGCTCGCTCAATTAGGAATACAGGAAAGTGAAAAGTTTTATCTTGCACTGTATGGCACAGAAACAAGTTTCCATCAAAAGAAGAGAAACGCAAAGCACAACTTTGTAAACTAATTCATATACGTATCGCCCTTTCAATTATTATACAGGAAAACTGAAAAGTGACATATCACACTGTACAGCACAGAAACAAGTTTCCAAAAGATGAACAGAAACGCAAATCACTACTTTGTAAACTAAATCACATTTGTGTCGCTCACTCAATTAGGAATACAGGGAACCTGATAAGCGATACATCGAACTGTATAGCACAGGAAACTGCTTCCATCGAAAGAACAGAAACGAAATGCACAAATTTGTAAACTAATTCACATACTTGTTGCCCGTTCAATTATTATAACAGGAAAACTGAAAAGTGATATATCACACTGTACAGCACAGAAACAAGTAAAACCTGTTCCTTAAAACCTATTCCTTCTAGTTGCTTTGTTAAAAAAAAAGTCCAAGCATCCAGAGTTTAATACTAAAGCCAATAAGGTATTTCTGCCTAACTTTCCATAAACATGGAAGTGAGAGCTAAAAGTATATGCAGAGTGTATAAAAATGGCCAAGCTCCATTCGTGGCAAATTACCAACAGCTATGCCCACAGAAAAAAAAAAAAATGTTACTGTGGACACACTTAGGTTATGTATAAAGGTTACAAAAAAAAAAAAAAAACAGCTAACTGATACTCATTCAGTGGGATGCAGTTTTACCTGTTACTTTCAAAATGTTTAATTTGCTGATATGCTACTTTTCTGAGTATATTCTTTTTTGTGCACTAAAATTTCATATGAGTTTCAGGATGTGACCTGGATCTGGCATAGCTCAAAAGGATCGCAAATGAGATTTTCCCTGATCTTTCCCATTTAATAGACAAATTTTAACTTCTGTCTCCAGTCTGAATTTGTCTCAGCAGATTTTCACCTGGTTGACTCTGGGCTGCAAGCTGAAATCTGGACTTCCTGGAAACTGACATGATTGCTCCCTGCCTCTTCGGGTGGATCAATGTACCAGATGCTTGGGACTCCCTTATTGCCCAGCCTTTGACTGGCATTTCAGCCTCCCTAGCCCCTGATGCCTACGGTCCAACAGTCAGCTCGAAGAAGCTCCAGAAGACGGATCTACGCCCAAATCCCCCCTAGCAGGCTGAAACGCTAAGTTAAAAGGGGCTCCCTGGCATTAGCTATTATCTTGGGCATCTGCTTAGCTGAAATGGACACTAATATTGCAGCAACTGGGCTAAAAGTCTAGAGAGACTCTGTAATAGTTCTCCTTGGCTTAAAGGAAAACTCAGACAGAGACAGCAGTTCTTTGAGTCAGGACAAAGCTGGTACGAGAGTTGGTTCAATAAAGCCCCCTGTTTCACCACCCTCATCTCCTCCCTCATGGGCCCCTTAATCATAATCCCCCTGATTCTGTTATTTGGGCCTTGCATCCTAAATCGGCTGATCTAGTTCATGAAAGACCGACTCTCTGTCATACAAGCGTTGGTGTTAACCCAGCAGTATCATCAGTTTAAACAGCAGGAGACAGAAATTAACTCTCCCTAGGCCCTAGAATGAAAGATTCCATTCTAAGTTAGAAGAAAAAGGGGGGAATGAAAGACCCCCGCCTCACCAAAAGTTAGAAGCAGCTAATAGTTAATGTCATTTTGTACAGCACTGTTTTGAGAAACTCTGAAGGATACCACTGTTTTGAGAAACACCGTGAGCTAGGGAGGGAACTAGCTGAAGAGACCCAGCTGCTGGGGATATCTGCAGTCAGGCTGCCCCAGTTGAGCCAAAAATCAATTTGTGCTGACCACGCATATGAGAAGTTTGTGAGACTGTTCCAGCTGAGATAGGGGCCCTAAGACAAATATTGAGACTGTTCCAGCTGAGATAGGAGCCCTAAGACAAACAACAGGTGGCGGTCCCAAGATTGAGAGTCATCATGACCATTCCGACCACCCAGTTCTAGATATCATGGTGTCCCTGCCAAACTCTGACTCAAGTTTTGGTCTCATTTCAATGTACCAATCAGCTCCCTGTAACTATACTTCTCGCTCCTGTAACCGCGCTTTTGGTCTGAGACCCTATAAAAAGCCCAGCTTTCCCCTCAGGGGGTGCGCAAAGTCCTCCGAGAGACTTTGTCACCCCGGGTACCCGTGTATCAAAATAAAGCCTCGTGCTGTTTGCATCCGAATTGGTCTCGTTGATCCTTGGGAGGGAGTCTCCCTGACGGAAGAAACAAATCGGGAGTCTTTCACTGAAAAGCGATATATTGAAATGTACGGCAAAGAAACAAGTTTTCATGGAAAGAACAGAAACGCAAAGCAAAACTTTGTAAACTAATTCACATATGTGTCGCCCGTTCAATTATTATAACAGGAAAACTGAAAAGTGATATATCGAACTGTTCAGCACAGGAACCTACTTCCATCGAAAGAACACAAACGAAAACACAACTTTGTAAACTAATTCACATATGTGTCGCCCGTTCAATTATTATAACAGGAAAACTGAAAAGTGATATATCACACTATACAGCACAGAAACAAGTTTCCAACAGAACAGAAAAGCAAAGCAATAGTTTGTAAACTAAAACACATGTGTGTCGCTCACTCAATTAGGAATACAGGGAAACTGAAAAGCGATAAATCGAAAAGTACTGAAAAGAAACAAGTTTTCATCGAAAAAACAGAAACGCAAAGCACAACTTTGTAAAGTAATTCACATTCGTGTCGCCTGTTCAATTATTATAACAAGAAAACTGAAAAGTGATATAACCCTCACCGTAACCCTAAGCCCCTAACACTAACCCTAACCCTAACCCTAACCCTAACTCTAACCCTACCCTAACTCTAACCCTCACCCTAAAGCTAACCCTAACCCTAACCCTAATCCTAACCCTATCAGGAACAAGTTTTCAACGAAAGAACAGAAACGCAAAGCACTACTTTGTAAACTAAATCACATGTGTGTCGCTCGCTCAATTAGTAATACAGGAAAATTGAAAAGCGATATATCGAAAAGTACGGCAAAGAAACAAGTTTTCATCGAAAGAACAGAAACGAAAAGCACAACTTTGTACACTAATTCACATACGTGTCGCCCGTTCAATTGTTATAACAGGAAAACTGAAAAGTGATATATCACACTGTACAGCACAGAAACAAGTTTCCAACAGAAGAACAGAAACACAAAGCAGTACTTTGTAAACTAAATCACATGTGTGTCGCTCACTCAATTAGGAATACAGGGAAACTGAAAAGCAATAAATCGAAATGTATGGCAAAGAAACAAGTTTTAATCGAAAGAACAGATACGCAAAGCACAACTTTGTGAACTAATTCACATTCGTGTTGCCTGTTCAATTATTATAACAGGAAAACTGAAAAGTGATATAACCCTAATCCTAACCCTAAGCCCTGAACCCTAACCCTAACCCTAACCCCTAACCCTAACCCTAAGCCCCTAACCCTAACTCTAACCCTAACCCTAACCCTAACTTGTTCCTAAAAGGAACAAGTTTCCAACGAAAAAACATAAACCAAAGCACTACTTTGTAAACTAAATCACATGTGTGCCACTCGCTCAGTTAGGAATACAGGAAAACTTAAAATTGATATAACGCACGGTACAGCACAGGAACAAGTGTTGAACGAAAGAACAGAAAAGCAAAGGACTACTGTTAAACGGAATCACATGTGTGACGCTGGCTCAATTAGGAATACAGGAAAACTGAAAAGCGATACATCGAAATGTTTGGCAAAGAAACAAGTTTTCATCGAAAGAACAGAAACGCAAAGCACAAATTTGTAAACTAATTCACATTCGTGCCCGTTCAATTATTATAACAGGAAAACTGAAAAATGATATATCGAACTCTACATCACAGGAACCTGCTTCCATGGAAAGAACAGAAACGAAAAGCTCAACTTTGTAAACTAATTCACATACGTGTCGCATGTTCAATTATTATAACAGGAAAACTGAAAAGTGATATATCACACTGTACAGCAAAGAAACAAGTTTCCAACAGAAGAATCGAATCTCAAAGCACTACCATGTAAACTAATTCATATTCGTCTCGCCTTTTCAATTATTATAACAAAAAACTGAAAAGAGATATAACCCTCACCCTAACCCTAAGACTCTAACCCAAACCCTAACACTAACGCTAACCCTAACCCTAAGCGCCTAACCCTAATCCGAACCCTAAGCCTAAACCTAACCCTAACCCACAGGAACAAGTTTCCAACGAAAGAACAGAAACGCAAACCACTATTTTGTAAACTAAATCACATGTGTGTCACTCACTCAATTAGGAATACAGGGAAACTGAAAAGCGATAAATCGAAATGTATGGCAAAGAAATAAGTTTTCATTGAAAGAACGGAAACACACAGCACAACTTTGTAAACTAATTCACATTCGTGTTGTTCGTTCACTTATTAAAACAGGAAAACTGAAAAGTGATATAACCCTAACCCTAAGCGTAAGCCCATAACCCTAACCCTAACCCTAAACCTAACTCTAAACCTAACCCTAAATCTAACACTAACCCTAAGCCCCTAACCCTAACCCTAACCCTAATCCTAACCCTAACTTGTTCTTAACAGGAACAAGTTTCCAACAAAAGAACAGAAACGCAAAACACTACTTTGTAAATTAAACAACATGTGTGCCCCTCGCTCATTTCGGGAATACAGGAAAACTGAAAAGTGATATAACACACTGTAAAGCACAGGAACAAGTTTCGAACAAAAGAACAGAAAAGCAAAGCACTACTTTGTAAACTAAATCACATGTGTGCCACTCGCTCAATTATGAATACAGGAAAACTGAAAAGAGATATAACGCACTGTACAGAACAGGAACAAGTTTTGAACGAAAGAACAGAAAAGCAAAGCACTACTTTTAAACGGAATCACATGTGTGTCACTCGCTCAATTAGGAATACAGGAAAACTGAAAAGTGTTATCTCGCATTGTAAGGCACAGAAATAAGTTTCCATCGAAAGAAGAGAAATGCAAAGCACAACTTTGTAAACTAATTCACATACGTGTCATACGTTCAATTCTTATAACAGGAAAACTGAAAAGTGATATATCACACTGTACAGGACAGAATCAAGTTTCCAACAGAAGAACAGAAACGCAAGGCACTACTTTGTAAACTAAATCACATGTGTGTCGCTCGCTCAATTAGGAATACAGGGAAACTGAAAAGCAATATATCGAAATGTTTGGCTCAGAAACAAGTTTTCATCGAAAGAACAGAAACGAAAAGCACAAATTTGTAAACTAATTCACATTCGTGTAGCCTGTTCAATTATTATAACAGGAAATTGAAAAGTGATATAACCCTAATCCTAACCCTAAGCCCCTAACCCTAACCATAACCCTAACCCTAACCCTAACCCTAAGCGCCTAACACTAACCGTAACCCTAACCCTAACCCTAACCCTAACTTGTTCCTAAAAGGAACAAGTTATCAAGGAAAGAACATAAACATAAAACTTTGTACACTAAATCACATGTGTGCCACTCGCTCAATTAGGAATACAGGAAAACTGAAAAGTGATATAACACACTGTATAGCACAGGAACAAGTTTCGAACAAAAGAACAGAAAAGCAAAGCACTACTTTTTAATGGAATCCCATGTGTGTCGCTCGCTCAATTAGGAATACAGGAAAACTCAGAAGTGTTATCTCGCACTTTATGGCACAGAAAGAAGTTTCCATCGAAAGAAGAGAAACGCAATGCACAACTTTGTAAACTAATTCACATATGTGTCGCCCATTCAATTATTATAACAGAAAAACTGAAAAGTGATATATCGAACTGTACAGCACAGGAACAAGTTTCCATCGAAAGAACAGAAAGTCAAACACAAATTTGTAAACTAATTCACATACGTGTCATCCGTTCATTTAATATAACAGGAAAACTGAAAAGTGACATATCACACTGTACAGCACAGAATCAAGTTTCCAACAGAAGAACAGAAATGGAAAGCACTACTTTGTAAACTAAATCACATGTGTGTCGCTCGCTCAATTAGGAATACAGGAAAACTGAAAAGCGAGATATCGAAATGTATGGCACAGAAACAAGTTTTCATCGAAAGAACAGAAACGCAAAGCACAACTTTGTAAAGTAATTCACATTCGTGTTGCCTGTTCAATTATTATAACAGGAAAATTGAAAAGTGATATAACCCTAATCCTAACCCTAAGCCCTAACCCTAACCCTAACCCTAACCCTAACCGTAACCCTAACCCTAACCCTAACCCTAACGCTAACCCTAACCCTAAGCCCCTAACCCTAACCCTAACCCAAACCCTAACCGTAACCCTAACCCTAACACTAACTTGTTCCTAACAGGAACAAGATTCCAATGAAAGAACATAAACGTAAAGCACCACTTTGTAATCTAAATCACATGTGTGCCACTCGCTCAATTAGGAATACAGAAAAACTGAAAAGTGATATAATGCACTGTAGAGCACAGGAACAAGTTTCGAACAAAAGAACAGAAAAGCAAAGCACTACTTTTTAATGGAATCACATGTGTGTCGCTAGCTCTATTAGGAATACAGGAAAACTGAAAAGTGTTATCTCGCACTTTATGGCACAGAAAGAAGTTTCCATCGAAAGTAGAGAAACGCAAAGCACAACTTTGTAAACTAATTCACATATGTGTCGCCCATTCAATTATTATAACAGGAAAGCTGAAAAGTGATATATCGAACTGTATAGCACAGGAACAAGTTTCCATAGATAGAACAGAAACACAAAGCACAACTTTGTAAACTAATTCACATTCTTGTTGCCTGCTCAATTATTAAAAGAAGAAAACTAAAATGTGATATAACGCTAACCCTAACCCTAAGCCCCTAAACCTAACCCTGACCCTAACCCTAACCCTAACCCTAACCTAACCTAACCCTAACCCTAACCCTAACCCTAACCCTAACCCTAAGCCCCTAACGCTAAACCTAACCCTAACCCTAACCCTAACTTGTTCCTAACAGGAACCTGTTTCCAACTAAAGAACAAAAACGCAAAGCACAACTTTGTAAACTAAATCACATGTGTGCCATGCTCTCAATTAGGAATACAGGAAAACTAAAAAGAGATATAACGCACTGTACAGCACAGGAACAAGTTTTGAACGAAATAACAGAAAAGCAAAGCACTACTTTTAAACGGAATCACATGTGTGTCACTCACTCAATTAGGAATACAGGAAAGTGAAAAGTTTTATCTCGCACTGTATGGCACAGAAACAAGTTTCCATCGAAAGAAGAGAAACGAAAAGCACAACTTTGTAAACTAATTCATATACGTATCGCCCTTTCAATTCTTATAACAGGAAAACTGAAAAGTGATATATCACACTGTACAGCACAGAAACAAGTTTCCATCGAAAGAACAGAAACACAAAGCACAACTTTGTAAACTAATTCATATACGTATCGGCCTTTCAATTATTAAACAGGAAAACTGAAAAGTGACATGTCACACTGTACAGCACAGAAACAAGTTTCCAAAAGAAGAACAGAAACGCAAAGCAGTACTTTGTAAACTAAATCACATTTGTGTCGCTCACTCAATTAGGAATACAGGGAAACTGATAAGTGATACATCGAACTGTATAGCACAGGAAACTGCTTCCATCGAAAGAACAGAAACGAAATGCACAAATTTGTAAACTAATTCACGTACGTGTTGCCCGTTCAATTATTATAACAGGAAAATTGAAAAGTGATATAACCCTAATCCTAAACCTAAGCCCTAACCTTAACCCTAACCCTAACCCTAACCCTAACCCTAACCCTAAACCTAACCCTAATCCTAACCCTAACTTGTTCCTAACAGGAACAAGATTCCAACAAAAGAACAGAAACGCAAAGCCCTACTTTGTGAACTAAAGCACATGTGTGCCACTCGCTCAATTAGGAATACAGGAAAACTGAAAAGAGATATAACGCACTGTACAGCACAGAAACAAGTTTTGAATGAAAGAACAGAAAAGCAAAGCACTACTTTTAAACGGAATCACATGTGTGTTGCTCGCTCAATAAGGAATACAGGAAAAGTGAAAAGTGTTACCTCGCACTCTATGACACAGAAACAAGTTTCCATCGAAAGAAGAGAAACGAAAAGCACAACTTTGTAAAATAATTCACATACGTGTCAAGCGTTCAATTATTTTAACAGGAAAACTGAAAAGTGATATATCGAACTGTATAGCATAGGAACCTGCTTTCATCGAAAGAACGGAAAGGAAAAGCAAAACTTTGTAAACTAATTCACATACGTGTCGCCCGTTCAATTATTATAACAGGGAAACTGAAAAGTGATATTTCACACTATACAGCACAGAAACAACATTCCAACAGAAGAACAGAAACACACAGCACAACTTTGTAAACTAATTCACATTCATGTCGCCTGTTCAATTATTATAACAGGAAAACTGAAAAGTGATATAACCCTAATCCTAAACCTAAGCCCCTAACTCTAAAAATAACCCTAAACCTAACCCCTAACCCTAACCCTAACCCTAACCCTAACCCTAACATGAAAACGGAAAAGTGATATAACCCTCACTCTAACCCTAAGCACCTAACCATAACCCTAACCCTAACCCTAACCCTAACCCTAATCCTAACCCTGACTTGTTCCTAACAGGAACAAGATTCCAACGAAAGAACAGAAACGCAAAGCACTACTTTGTAAACTAAATTACATTTGTGCCTCTCGCTCAATTAGGAATAAAGGAAAACTGAAAAGAGATATAACGCACTGTACACAACAGAAAAAAGTTTCGATCGAAAGAACAGAAACACAAAGCACAACTTATTAAATAATTCACATATGTGTCGCCAGTTCCATTATTAAAACGGGCAAACTGAAAAGTGATATATCGAACTGTATAGCACAGGAACCTGCTTCAATTGAAAGAACAGACACGAAATGCACAAATTTGTAAACTAATTCACATACGTGTCGCCCATTCAATTATTATAACAGGAAAACTGAAAAGTGCTATATCACACTATACAGCACAGAAACAAGTTTCCAACATAAGAACAGAAACACAAAGCACTACTTTGTAAACTAAATCACATGTGTATCACTCACACAATTAGTAATACAGCGAAACTGATAAGCGATACATCGAAATGTAGGGCTGAGAAACAAGTTTTCATCGAAAGAACAGAAACGCAAAGCACAACTTTGTAAACTAAATAACATTCGTGTCGCCTGTTCAATTATTATAACAGGATAATTGAAAAGTGATATAACCCTAATCCTAAACCTAAGCCCCTAACCCTAACCCTAACCCTATCCCTAACCCTAACCCTAAACCTAACCTAATCCTAACCTAACTTGTTCCTAACAGGAACAAGATTCCAACGAAAGAACAGAAATGCAAAGCCCTACTTTGTGAACTAAAGCACATGTGTGCCACTTGCTCAATTAGGAATACAGGAAAACTGAAAAGAGATATAACGCACTGTACAGCACAGAAACAAGTTTTGAATGAAAGAACAGAAAAGCAAAGCACTACTTTTAAACGGAATCAAATGTGTGTTGCTCGCTCAATTAGGAATACAGGAAAAGTGAAAAGTGTTACCTCGCACTCTATGACACAGAAACAAGTTTCCATCGAAAGAAGAGAAACGAAAAGCACAACTTTGTAAACTAATTCACATACGTGTCAAGCGTTCAATTATTTTAACAGGAAAACTGAAAAGTGATATATCGAACTGTATAGCATAGGAACCTGCTTTCATCGAAAGAACAGAAAGGAAAAGCAAAACTTTGTAAAGTAATTCACATATGTGTCACCCGTTCCATTATTATAACAAGGAAACTGAAAAATGATATATCACACTGTACACCACAGAAACAAGTTTCCAACAGAATAACAGAAATGCAAAGCACTACTTTGTGAACTAAATCACATGTGTGTGTCGCTCAAAAATTCAGAATACAGGAAAACTGAAAAGTGTTATATCGCATTGTACAGCAAAGGAACAATTTTCGAATGAAAGAACAGGAAAGCAATGCACTAATTTTAAACGGAATCACATGTGTGTCACTCGCTCAATTAGGAATACAGGAAAACTGAAAAGCGATATTTCGAAATCTAAGGCAAACAAACAAGTTTTCATCGAAAGAACAGAAACACAAAGCACAACTTTGTAAACTAATTCACATTCGAGTTGCCTGTTCAATTATTATAACAGGAAAAATGAAAAGTGATATAACCCTAACCTTAACGCTACGTCCGTAACCCTAACCATAAACCTAAAACTAACCCTAACCCGAACCCCTAACCCTAACCCTAACCCTAACCCTAACCCTAACCCTAACCCTACCCTAACCCTAACCCTAACCCTAACTCTAACCCTAACCCTAACTTTTTCCTACCAGGAACAAGTTTCCAAGGAAAGAACATAAACGCAAAGCAGTACTTTGTAAACTAAATCACATGTGAATCGCTCACACAATTAGGAATACAGGGAAACTGAAAAGCGATAAATCAAAATGTATGGCAAAGAAACAAGTTTTCATCGAAAGAACCGAAACGCAAAGCACAACTTTGTCAACTAATTCACAATCGTGTCGCCAGTTCATTTATTATAACAGGAAAACTGAAAAGTGATATAACCCTAACCCTAAACCTAAGCCCCTAACACTAAACCTAACCCTAACCCTAACCTTAACACTAACCTAACCCTAAGCCCTATCCCTAACCCTAACCCTAACCCTAAACCTAAACCTAACCTAACCCTAAATTGTTCCTAACAGGAACAAGTTTCCAAGAAAGAATATAAACGAAAAGCACTACTTTGTAAACTAAATCACATGTGTGTTGCTCACTCAATTAGGAATACAGGAAAAATGAAAAGCGGTATATTGAAATGTACGGCAAAGAAACAAGTTTTCATCGAAAGAAGAAAAACGCAAAGCACAAATTTGTAAAATAATTCACATTCGTGTCGCCTGTTCAAATATTATAACAGGAAAACTGAAAGATGATATATCCAACTGTACAGCACAGGAACAAGTTTCCATTGAAAGAACAGAAATGCAAAGCACAACTTTGTAAACTAATTCACATACATGTTGCCTGTTCAATTATTATAACAGGAAAACTGAAATGTGATATAACCCTAACCCTAACCCTAAGCCCCTAAATCTAACCCTTACCTAACCCAAACCTTAACCCTAACACCTAACCCTAACGCTAACCCTAACCCTTACCCTAACCCTACCCTAACCTTAACCCTAACCCTAACCCTAACCCTAACCCTAAACCTAACCCTAACTTGTTCCTAACAGGAATAAGTTTCCAACGTAAGAACATAAACGCAAAGCACTACTTTGTAAACTAAATCACCTGTGTGCCACACACTCAGTTAGGAATACAGGAAAACTGAAAAGTGATATATCACACTGTACAGCCCAGAAACAAGTTTCCAACAGAAGAACAGAAAAGCAAAGCACTACTTTTAAACGGAATCACATGTGTTTCCCTTGCTCAATTAGGAATAGAGGAAAACGGAAAAGTGTTATCTCGCACTGTACAGCACACAAACAAGTTTCAATCGAAAGAACAGAAACGCAAAGCACAACTTTGTAAACTAATTCACATATGTGTCGCCCGTTCCATTATTATAACAGGAAAACGGCAAAATGATATATCACACTGCACAGCACAGAAACAAGTTTCCAACAGAAGAACAGAAACGCAAAGCACTACTTTTAAACTAAATCACATGTGTGTCGCTCAAAAATTCGGAATAGAGGAAAACTGAAAAGTGATATATCGCATTGTACAGCACAGGAACAAGTTTCAAATTTTAAGAACAGGAAAGTAAAGCACTACTTTTAAACGGAATCACATGTGTATCACTGGATCAATTAGGAATACAGGAAATCTGGAAAGCGATATTTCGAAATGTAAGGCAAACAAACAAGTTTTCATCGAAAGAACAGAAACGCAAAGCACAACTTTGTAAACTAATTCACATTCGGGTTGCCTGCTCAATTATTATAACAGGAAAACTGAAAAGTGATATAACCCTAACAATAATCCTAAGCCCCTAACACTATCACTAACCCTAACCTTAACCCCTAATCCTAACCCTAACCCTAACAGTAAACCTTCCCTAACCCTAACCCTAATCCTAACCCTAACCCTAACCCTAACTTGTTCCTAACAGGAACAAGTTTCCAACGAAAGAAAATAAACGCAAAGCACTACTTTGTAAAGTACATCACATGTGTCCCACTCACTCAATTAGGAGTACAGGAAAACTGAAAAGTGATATATCGAAATGTACGGCAAAGAAACAAGTTTTCATCGAAAGAACAGAAACGCAAAGCACAACTTTGTAAACTAATTCACATTCGTTTCGCCTCTTCAATTATTATAACAGAAAGACTGAAAAGTGATATAACCCTAACCCTAACCCTAAGCACCTAAACCTAACCCTAACCCTAATCCTAACCCCTAACCCTAACCCTAACCCTAACCCTAACCCTAACCCTACCCTAACTCTAAGCCTAACCTAACCTTAACCCTAACTTGTTCCTAAGAGGAACAAGTTTCCAGCAAAAGAACATAAACGCAAAGCACTACTTTGTACACTAAATCACATGTGTGCCACTCGCTCAATTAGGAATACAGGAAAACTGAAAAGTGATATAACACACTGTACAGCACAGGAACAAGTTTCGAACGAAAGAATACAAAAATAAAGCACTACTTTTTTTTTTTTAACTTGATGTTTTGTTTTATTTATTTATTTTTTAAATGCAGTTTATTCAGGAACCTTGAACAATCATCTGACCCTGGGGGAAAGCTAGCCCTCAGCTTAAATAGCCTCTGGGTAGCCAGCCCAGGCATGCC
>JAEOAE010000065.1:0-18754 GCA_036365155.1 Meriones psammophilus
CTATGCACAGGTCTGGTGAAACAACTCAAAACTCTCCCACTAGCACAAAGTCAGTCGGAGGAAACCCCAAAGCCCAAGCCCCCAAAGCCAGGGAACAGAGGACCTGAAGCCTAAGCTAAAGTCAGAGGTTGAGGTGACCCTTCTTCTCCAAGCTGTCTTTAAAGATCCCCCAGCCACACACACACACACAGTCACAGATCCCTCCTACACCTAATCTGTCAACAGGTGTCTTGCTCTGAAAGTTGACTTAGGGTTAGATCCAGCAACCAGAGAGCTCTTGAACCTATCTTGATTAGATGCGTATACAATAAAGTCTGGATTAAAGGTGTGTACTTCGGGCTAGAAGAGCCACACCATTATAAGCTGTTTACGAGAAGGGAAGGCTTTGGGATTAAAGGTGTGTGTTATGATTCAACCAAACATTAAAGAAGGGTTTTGGAATTCTGATTTTTGGTGTTCAAACTAGACCAAATATTGTGCAAGAAACTTAACTACCCCAATTTCTGTAGGTTGGCTACTGGCTTAGAGATTCTTCTTCTTTATTAATTTATTTTTGTGAGGCAGGCTTTCGCAAATGCGAGATGCCCTGCCTTCTGAGTGCGGGATTAAAAGCATGGGTGACCACGCCCAGCTGAGACCGCCGACAATTGCAGATAATATTCTAAAGCATTCTGTAGGTCTCAGGTTGTCTTTCAAAGTTCAGAAAGAAGGAAAGATGTCTATTTCGTATGTTCCAGTTTAAATTATTGCCATGGCAGCCCATATCTTTAATCCAGGAGCCAGAACCACAGCCAAACACTGTAGTTTTGAAATTCTGAGTTCCAGGATGGCCAGGCCTCTGTCAATAGACCCTGTCTCAAAAGGGGAATTTGAACTAGTTGAGGTCATTTCTTGTACATACTTACTTTGATCTATACAATTGGGTCTAACTACAGCCTTACTCAAGAGGCAGGGCCTTCCTCCTGCCTCAGCCTCCTAAGAGAGAGGATTAAAGGCTGGTGGCTCCTCTTGATCCAACCAAAACAAGCAGGTTGTGATTCAATTTACGAAGAGCTTTATAAAGGGCCAGTTCTCCACAATGCTCAGTCTCCAGGAATCCCAGGAAGAGAGCAGCTGGCTCTACCTCCTCACTCCCACTCCTCAGGCCCTGGGACTCACTGGGCCCAGTTCCAAGACCCTGTGGAGCAAGATCCAGGCCTCGGAGAGTAATGCAGGTGACTTGGGTGGTGGTGAGTGAGTGAGTGTGTGTGTGTGTGTGTGTGTGTGTGTGTGTGTTTGGGGTGGGAGGAGAGGACACCAACTGTCAGGATGTGTTGAGAGGTGTCTGGTTTGCCTGTTTCAGTTCTACTCTCAGAAATGTTATAGCCCAATCTGGTGTCTCTGGCATGTATCTCCTCCCTTCCATGAACATGACATCATTTAGTTTCCATTCAGGCCTCATGGAAGGTGTTGTGGACTGTGTTCGAGCCATGACAACTTGGGAGAGAACTTGAAGTTAACTACGTGATCATGTGAACCTGCCTCAAGTTCATTCCTCAGAGTTCTCCCTCCAGAAAGTATTCATGGGAGGCCTTCCTGCTTACATCAAAGAGTTTCCCCATAGGTGACAGAGAGTCCTTTGTATTCATGATACTGGCTCAGCATCCATAGCTAAGAGACAGAATTCCTCAAGCAGGAAAAGGGCTTTACTATTCTCTTTATTCACTTTTCAACAGACACAAGAAAACCAAGGGAATATTTGAGAAACATCCTGCAGGAATCCCAAGTGGGTTGGGTAAAGACATCTAAGACAAAGCCTCAGGTATTCAGAGCAACTCTGAGCAAAACCCAAAATCTTCTACCATGTGTCATTTTTTGGGATCCTGCCGTGAGGCCAAGATCCCAAGGTGAACACCTGTACCGTGTGTGTGACAGGGGACAGACTTGAGGTCGGGGTCTCTGACTTCTGTTCTTCTTGCATGAGATCAAAGTCTTAGAGGCTGTGTGTACTTACCAGGGGAGGAAGTGGGTAGAATTTAGGTAAGGGACAGCATCCCAGGGCACTACTCCTGTGTGAGCCTTTCTCTTCTGCAATACCTTTTCTGCAACTGAGGACACTTTTTGATTACCGTGGAGTGTCCTCAATGCTGCAAAGAAGCAGAGTTAGAGGAGTAATCCTGGAGCTACTTAACCAGTGTTCTATTGTAAGTAATTAATATTTACTATTGGTTTATCTTCTGCCAATGCTGCAGGTGATCTAAACTGTATGACAAATCACCACACAGAGACTGGGTTTTAGTTAACCTAGAACACAGTGCTGGGCAGCCCCACTCCCTCCCAAACCTTCAAGCCCTCAGTTTCTAACATTTAGATTCCACATTATACTTGCTCTGTAATTTTAGGTTTGGTTCAGCGCTCCACCTCCCTCCAGATCTCTCACTCCAGCTCTGCTCTCCTTTCTCTCCTCCTCTCTCTCCTCCTCCCTTTCCCCTCCCTTCTGTCTCCTCCCTCTTTTTCTGTCCTCTGGCTCCTCCCTGCTCAACATTGTATGTGAATTGCTTTTATCTTTGTCTTGTTTACGCAAGAGTTGAGACAGGATCTTATAATAGGTATCACAATGCAATATTAGTTGAAACCAGAGAGTTAGGGGGTAAGGGAAATCAGCGTTGAATAACAAGGGGTAAGGCCTATACATTTTACAAAGAACAGTATACCGACAGTGTTCTAATGTCTTGGTGACTGAATGAGTTGCCTTTGCAATCAGAGTGCAGAGAATCCTATGTTAAGGTGTGTAAATGGGTGGCAGCAGAGGCACTCATCAACCCACGTGTTCCTTGAGTCCTTCCGGTAAGCTCATGGACAGACTATGAGATCAGGATCTTCCTGATGGAGTGGGAAGGAGTCATTGTTCGCAACAAGTTAATACCCAGGCAGGAAGGTGCACAAGAAGACCAGGGCTCTGTGCCAGCGCACTCTCTCAGTGGGGCCTGAAGAGCTGGACCAGTTGCTTCTGCTTGTTGCTGAGCCTGCGGGATCTGCACAGGATTCTTTGTACTGAGAGACCAAGGGTGGCGCCCTGTTTTCTCCTATGAGGAGGCCCTGTAGAATCCTGGGCCCCGAGTTCAGGAAAGCCCTGTCCCAGGTTAGTCTCTTCTGTGTTCATTCCCCTTTCAAGTCCCAGAAGGCTGAGTCCCCTGAGCTGGCCTGTCCTCCATGAGCATAGAGCAGGAGTCCACCCTGCAGGAATCCCCATTCCCTGAGCTTCCCTTGGCGAGCAAAAACCAGAATCCATATCTTGCTCTTGGTGTACTTTCCCTGTCTACCCAAGGAATAGAGAAATCGGACATGTTCAGAATTGGACCCGAACACACAGGACAGACCATTTGCATGGACTCAGGGAGAGTGAGTATGCGCTGGGCTCTGATTCTTCTTCCTTTCAGGTCCTCTTCATGATGGGTCTGGTGACCCCCAACTCTCCGTGTATTGTCATCCTTCCTGGAACCAGCCTTGGGACTATGGTGTCCCTGTTCCTTGTGCAGAGCTTCAAGGAGACAGTGCCTCTAGGATGTCCGAGGAGGATTCCCTGTTTTCCAGATGGGATCCCTGGAACCCGACTACCGTCTTTCAGCTCCACACCTGCATCCTGCCTGTGCCCAGGAGATTCAAGCTTCCAGCAGCCCTGGTCCACTGCAGAATAACAGCACCCAGAGCACTCAGTGAAGTCTGTGCTGTTTTGTAAGTGTATTTCCTGAAAAAAAACCCAGAATCGTGCAACCCTGTGCCTGTGTCATTCCCTCTCCTATCTCATGTGAAAACAAATGTAAGAGATAAATAAATGTCTCTACAGTAACTCAACTGCCTTGTCTTGGTCCCACTTCCGTGAGTATGAGTAGAGAGAGGGGCAGCCAATTGTTCTTTGTAGAGTTTGTTCCTGGAGTCTGAGACTTACTCTCTGCAGTCTGTGTCTATCTAACCTTTGACCTGGAGATTCTATCTCACAACAGGGCAACATGTCCTCCATACTCAGCTGCTCATGCTGTTTTCAGTCTAGTCCCCCTGCCACAGAATGCTCTTCTTCTTTGTTTCACAGCCTCAAATTTTCCATAGGCAATGGAAACTGGTGTGTGAGTTTCCATTCCACCACTTAAAGAAGTACAAGGCCATGCTATACAGTATGATACAAACAAACAAACAAACAAACAAACAGATGAGTCTTAGATCCTGAAATTGTTTCTGAGGCAGAAGGAAAGTAGACAGACTGGTGCTTCCAGACTGTATTATAGTCTCACATCCTTGACCGTTTAGTCCACAGAGAAGGTTGCACTCTTTGTTATGGTTTGGGAGCTATGGTCCTGTTGGAGAAGTGTGTCACTAAAGTTAAGTATTGATGGTCCCAAGCCACCTGTCATGTCCCAGTTCTCTGCTGTTTTCCCTGGTTCATGGCTTAGGTTCTCCATCTGCCCTTTAGCTGCCCCCTGCCTTAGGTGACATTTAACTTCTAGTTCCCTACTCATTATAAACAGGGACCATGATGCATTAGAGAGGAAGCCAGTGGCAACACCTTGTCACACCATCTGCAGAAAAGAGCAGTGCTCCTGTGGAAGGAAGGGCTCAGGACACAGGCATTCAGGCTGTTAACAGTGCTCAGATGAACTGTATTTTCTTTTTTTGCCCTGTTTTTGGAGACAGGTTTCCCTGTTTAGCTCACAGGCTCTCTGGGAACTTAGATCTGGAGATGTAATGCCAGGTTCATGGGACCCTCAGAGACCACCCAGGAGATGACTGGTTTATAAGCAATCAGACAGGACTACAAAGTCTCACTGACACAGCGGTAGAAAGTGGGACCCTGAGCTCCTAGGTAGGCCAGATTTTTTGTAGGGAGGAGTCTGTGAGCAGGGGTTTCCATGGCAATCATTGTAATACATGTTTCATGCGACAGCCCAGAGTGTAGGGCATGTCTTGATAGTACAGCATTAAGTAAAAGTCAGAAGTGCAGTGACCTTCTCACAAGGGCCTATAGCCACAGTTCCTTGAGCATAGGACCTATTAGCTGGGCATATCATCTAGTAAGCTATTCTTCTAAAGTATATCATGAAGCGTTGAGAGTTTTCCACTGGTTCAACCAATTCTCATGGATTACTTGCCGGGAAGTTATGTATTTTCCTAGAAAGCATTAATTCTGTATTGCTCTGGGGCTGTGCTAGGAGAGTTAACCTTCTTTTCTGCCAAGTGTACATTCTTTGATATTTTCACCAATTTCGTTCAACCCCCAATCAGAAACCTTTGTTTTAGGTGGTTATCACCCAGGCTAACCCAAGCTCTTCATTCCCACCCTTTTCTTATTAAAGGGAGGCCAATTAGGTCTTACAGTCCATAGTCTGACCTCAGACTGCTGGTACACAGCTAACACATACTCATCGACTGTATAGTCCTAGTCTTTGCCTATTATCTAACAACTTTTTAAAGCATGATCAATAATGACCAAGCAAAGATCCTGCCTTAGAGCTATTAAATTCTGGCTTTGTAATCAAATGTTGTCATCCTGGTTCTGTCCCAGCTCAGCAGGTCCCCAAGATAATAGCTAATGTCAGGAGTCCCTTGGACCTGGGATTTCAGCCTGTTAGGTGGGATTTGCGGTAGAGATCTCCTTTCTGAAACTGCTTCAGCGCGACAATAGAACCGATGGCATCAGGGGCTGGGAAGGCTGAAATGCCAGCAAAGGTTGGGCAATGGGGCATTCCTCAAACATGGATAGGTGATCCATCGAGGAGGCAGTGAGCAATCGTGTCAGCGTCAGCAAGTTCAGATCTCAGCTCCATTCTTTTGGAATGAGCCGAACTTTTTCTTGATTTTTAGACCATATCACATTTTATCAGAACCACTTTTCATTATTCTATCACTTTGTATAATATATTATAAAAACAATTTTCTTAATTGGCTCCTTAATATGGCTTAGTTCGTTTAGTAAAATTAACAAAATGAATCCCAAAGTCTTTGTCCATCCCAAAGAGATTGAGGAAACTGTTTCCAAGAGGCCTGTTAGAATGCCCCAAGTTCATTGTCTAAAATGCCTGATAAACCTCAAAAATATTTCATAATGCTTAAACATAATTTTTAAACCTGTTTATTTGCAGTATCAAAATAAATTACCATTTTAGAAACAGAAGTCAGAAAATATAAACCAAAATTTTAAGGTCAAATCAAATTTTATCACCATAAACATTTCATTCAGTACTTTTAAAATCAAATACACGTGTATTATTTTGATATTGGCAGCTATGAAAAGTTCTAATATACAGAAGAACCTGTGGAGGTGCAGTTTTGTAATATTTTATAGTTTCAAACCTTATGAGTTTTATAAACCTTTTTAAGACAGGACAGAAATTGTGTAAAGTCTTAATACATTTTGTAATCCATAATCCAGACATCAACATGTATGTTCATATATATAAAACATGAATTTATATATATATCCACGAAACCAACAAACAAAACTCTAAATCTTAATTTTATTCCCACTTTAGCTGTAATTTCAAGGGAAGAACATCTTGCTACCTATTGAATCAATATTTGACCATAGAGGCTTGCAGCCTTCTTATTGAGAAGATTGCTGTTTCCCCTCTAAAGGCTGTCTACTTGCTGAAACCTTCAACATTTTTCAAAACCTGTTGTATCAATTTCAGTAGCATCAGTCTGAAGGTTGGGTACTATAGGGAACTGACATCCATATAATCTCAAGGGAGTTGAATGCTTGGCTGGTAAGGGAGTTCTGACCTATAAATGGAAAGGAGAGAACATCACTCGATCAGCGCCAGTCCCTATGAGTCAGTTTCCTGAAGGTGTCTTTTAATGTTTTGTTTATTTTCTCTATCGCTCCTGAACTTTGGGGCCTATCTCAATGTGACAATAAACTTACTTCACACTCTGACTTACCTTGACTGAATTGCTGGTCCAAGCGTCAGGTTCCTTTAAAGCCGTGAGTAATATTTCTGCCTAACTTTCCAATGCCAACATGGAGATGGGGACTAAAAATACATACTGAAGAACTGACAAAAAATGGCCCAGCTCTGTGTTGGCTGATTACCTACAGCTGTACCCTGATTAAAATGTGAAAGTTTCCAGATCATGGATACACTTAATTGTTTGCTCATTCAAATTGTGACAGTTTTACCTATTTACTCACAAAATGTTTCAGGAAATCAAAGGTCACTTGAGACCTGAATTTGAGATAGCTCAAACGGACCTCAGATGAGTTTTCCCTCCTCCCACTTTTCCATTTATTAGACAAATTTTAATTTCTGTTTCTACTTTAAAATTTGTCTCAGCAGTTTCACCTGGTTGGGACTGCAAGCCCCAAGTCTAGACTTCCTGGAAGCTGACATGATTACTCACTGCCTCCTCGTACAAGACCACCCTAACTTGGACAGCTACGAGGACACCCCTTTTGCCTGATGTGAATGGTCTGTGTCAACTGCTGAAATGGACTTCCGAAGACAAGACCACCGGCCCAATATCCGCCTGCAGGCTGGAAATGCCAAGTCAAAGGGCTCCTGACGACTATCTGCCACCTTGGGATTGCTTTTCCCACACACAATGCTTTCGCTGCTACCATCTCCTCCACTGTTTCCCTGGTTTTTGTGCCTTTTGGTAAAGATATTGCAGGCTCTATCTTGTATAAATGATAGAAATGCCCCATTCTCTTTTTGCAATAAAGACTCAGGAGTCAGCTGCTGGGGTGCAAACTTATGGTAGCTCTGAGAACAGAAACCACCCAGCTGACCTTCCTTCTATGCAGGTCTGAATTAAGAGCAATAAACTCTCACTGGCACAAAGTCAGTCAAGAGGAAACCCCCAAAGCCCCATTTAAAGCCCAGGAACAGAGGACCACAAACCTAAGTAAAGTCAGAGGTTGAGTGAAGCCCTTCTCAAGCTGTCTTTAAGATCCCCAGCCACACACACACAAGTCACAGTCCCTCCTACACCCTAATCTTGTCAACAGGTGTCTTGCTCTGAAGAAAGTTGACTTAGGGTTGAATCCATGCATGTGAAGGCTCTTGAGCCCTATCTTGATTAGATCGTATCTAATAGAGATCTCTTAAGATTAAGGTGTGTGCAGGGCTGAAGAGCCACACCATTATAAGCTGTTTGAGAAGGAAAGAGCTTTAGGATTAAAGTGTGTGTTGTAATTCAACCAAACATTAAAGAGGGTTTTGGAATTTACAGTTTTGGTGTTCAAACTAGACCAAATATTGTGCCAGAAACTTCTTTGGCCCAATTTCTATATGGGTTGGCTACTGGCTTGAGATTCTTCTTCTTTATTAATTTATTTTTGTGAGACAGGCTTTCTGCACGAGATGCCCTGCCTTCTGAGTGCAGGGATTAAAAGCATGGGTGACCATAGCCAGCTGAGGACAAGCCGACAATTGCGAATAATATTCTAAAAGCATTCTGTAGGTCTCAGGTTGTCTTTCAAAGTTCAGAAGAAGGAAGATGTCTAACAAGTATAATTTCAGGTTTTAAATTGTATGTAGCGTATATCTTTAATCCCAGGGCCAGAACCCGCGGCAGAACACTGTCGTTTTGAAATTCCTGAGTTCCAGGATGGCCAGGCCTCTGTCAATAGACCCTGTCTCAAAGGGAATTTAGACTAGTTGAGGTCATTTCTTGTACATACTTGCTGATCTATACAATTGGGTCTAACTACTGTGCCAACACTCAAGAAGGCAGGGCCTTCCTCCTGCCTCAACCTCACAAGAGTTAAAGGCTGGTGGCTCACCTCTTCTGATCCAGCCAAAAACAACAGGTTGTGATTCAATTACCAACGTGAGGCTTTATAAGGCCAGTTCTCACACAATGCTCCAGTCTCCAGAATCCCAGGGAAGAACACAGCTGAAGCTCTACCTCCTCACTCCACACTCTCAGCCACCCAGGACTCACTGCAGGCTGATTCCAAGACCCTATGCTGGAGCAGATGGGCCTCGGAGTAATGCAGGTGACTTGGAGTGGGTGTGAGTGAGGTGAGTGTGTGTGTGTGTGTGTGTGTGTGTGTGTGTGTGTGTGTGTGTTTGGAGGTGGGAGAGAGGACGCAACTGTCAGGATGTGTTGAGGTGTCTGGTTTGCCTGGCTCAGTTCCTCAAGAAATGTTATAGCCCAATCTATAGATTGTCTGCAGCATGTATCTCCTCCTTCATGGGAACATGGCATCATTTGGTTTCCATTCAGGGAGCCTCATGGAAAGTGTTGTGGACTGTGTTCAGGCCGCTGACAACTTAGGAAGACGGTTAACTACCGTGATCATGAACCTGCCTCGATTCATTTCCTCAAAGGTTCCTCCTCCAGTATTCATGGAGGCCTTCCCACCACTTACATCAAGAGTTTCCCCATAGGTGACAGAGAGGTCTTTATTCCTTGATGCTGGCTCCAGCATCCCTCACAACTAAGGACAATTCCTCAAACAGGAAAGGGCTTTATTCTCTTTATTCCTTTTCCCAGCAATTTTAAAAAACCAGGGATATTTGAAACATCACCCACGGAATCCAAGTGGGATGGGTAGAGAGACATCTAGAGACAAAGACCCTCAGGTATTCAGAGGGCAACTCTGAGCAAAAACCCCAAATCTTCTACCATGTGTCATTTTTTGGGAGAGATGTCTGCCGTGAAGCAGATCAAAGGTGAACACCTGTACAGATATGTGTGAGGACAGACTTTTCAAGTCAGGAGTCTCTGACTTCTGTTCTTCTTGCATAGATCCAAAGTCTTGGGGCTGTGCCTGGGAGAGAGAGTGGGTAGAATTTAGAGTAGGGACAACATCCCAGGAGCACTATATAATGTAGACCTTTCTCTTCTGCAATACCTTTTCTACAACTGGGGACACCTGCAGTTGCAAATGGAGTATCCTCAATGCTGCTGAGAGCTTGAGTTAGAGGGTAATCCTGGGCTATGGCTTAAGTGTTCTATTGTAAATGGTAATTAATATTTACTATTAGTTTTATCTTCTGCCAATGCTGCGTTGATCGACTGTATAAGCAAATCCCTTTTTAGAGACTGGGTTTTAGATTAACCCCTAGAACACAGTGCTGGGCAATATTACTCCTCCCAAACCTTCACCCTCAGTTTCTAACATTTAGATTTCCACATTATACTTGCTTTCTGTAATTTTAGGTTTGGATTCATGCTCCACCTCCTCCAGATCCCTCTCCTCGGCTCTGCTCTCCTTTCTCTCCTCCTCTCTCCTCCCACTCCTTTTCCTCCTTCTGTCTCTCCTCCCTCTTTTTCTGTCCTCTGGCTCTCTATCATATTATATCTTAGTTGCTTTATCTTTGTCTTTACATAAGGTGAGACAGGATACTTATATTAGGTATCACAATGCAATATCAGGTTGAAACCAGAGAGTTGAGAATTGGGAAGTCAGCGTTGAATTAACAAGGTGAGCCTATACATTTTAAAGAACAGTATGCAGACAGTGTTCCTAATGTCTTAGTGACTGAATGAGTTATTTGCAATCAGGTGCGGAAGAATCCCTATGTTAAGGTGTGTAAATGGGTGGCAGCAGAGCACTCATGCAGCCCGTGTTCCTTGCAGGTCGCCCAGTGGCTCATGGACAGCTATGAGATCAGGATCTTCCTGATGGGTGGGAAGGTGTTGAACAGCAAGTTGGCCACCCAGGCAGGAAGGTGCACAAGAAGACCAGGGCTCTGTGCAGCGCCTCTCTCAGTGGGGCCTGAAGGCTGGGCGAGTTGCTTCTACTTGTTGCTGAGCCTGCAGGATCTGCAGGATTCTTGTACTGAGACCAAGGGTGGTGCTCCTCTTTTCTCCCTATAGAGGCCCCTCTTACAGAATCACAGAGCCCGAGTTCCAGGAAAGCCCTGTCCCAGGTTAGTCTCTTCATGTTTCATTCCCTTTCAAGTCCCAGAGAGGCTGAGTCCCCCTGAGCCCAGCCTGTCCTCCATAGGCATAGGCTCAGGTCCACCCTGCAGGAATCCCCATTCCACAGAGCTTCCTTGTGAGGCAAAAACCAAGGTCTGTCTTGCTCTTGTTATGCCTCCACTATCTACAGGGAATGAAAATCGGACATGTTCAGGGTGGACCAGACACACAGGACAGACCATTGCATAGCAGGACTCCAGGGAGAGTGAGTGTACCTTGTAGGAGCTCTGATTCTTCTTCCTTTCAGGTCCTCTTTGATGGGTCTAGTGACCCCCAACTCTCCATGTATTGTCATCCTTCTGGAACCAGCCTTGGGATATGGTGTCCCTGTTCCCTTGTGCAAACTTCAAGGAACCCAGTGCCTAGGATGTCGAGGAGGGTCCCTATTTTCAGATGGGATCCCTGGAACCCGACTACGATCTTTCAGCTCCACACCTGTCCTGCCTCTGTGCCCAGGATTCAAAGCTTCCAGCAGCCCTGGTCCTGCAGGGCCATAGCGCGACGCACTCCAGTGAAGTCTGTGCTGTTTTGTAAAATTATATTTCCTAGAAAAAAAGCCAGAATCGTACAACCTGTGTCATGTCCATATTCCCCTCTCCTATCTCCTGAGGAAACAAATGTAAATTAAATAAATGTCTCTACAGTAACTCAACTGCCTTGTCTTGGTCACTTCATTAGGGTACATGAGTAGAGAGGGCGTGGTTATTCTTTGTGAGGTTCATTCCTGGAGTCAGGACTTGCTCTCTGCAGTCTGTGTCTATCTAACTTTGACCTGGAGATTCCTCTCACAACAGGCAACATGTCCTCCAGCCTCAGCTACTCATGCTGTTTCCAGTCTAGTCCCCCTGCTACAGAATATGTACTGTTTCCACAGCCTCAAATTTTCCATGAGCAGTAGAAACTGGTGTAGGATTTCCATTCCACCATAGAAATTACAAAGGCCATGCACTTTACTTACAGTATGATACAAACAAACAAACAAACAAACAAACAAACAAACAGGATGAGTCTTAGATCTGGGGTGACTCTGAGGGCGGGGAAGGGAAAGTGAGCAGACTGGTGCTTCCAGACTGTGCCCCACATAGTCTCCATCCTTGGCCGTTTAGTCCACAGAAGGTTGCACTGCTGTTATGGTTTGGGGCTGGTCTGTTGGAAGTGTGTCACTAAAGTTGAGAGTATTGATGGTCCCAAGCCACCTGTCATGTCCCAGTTCTCTGCTGTTTTCCCCTGGATTTCATGGCAGTTCTCCATCTGCCCTTTAGCTGCCCTGCCTTGGTGACATTTGCTTCTAGTTCCTACTCATTATAAACAAGGGACCATGATGCATTACAGAGGAAGCCAGTGGCAACACCTTCATCCACCATCTGCAGGAAAAGGCTGAGTGCTCCTGTGGAAGGGAAAGGAAGCTCAGGACACAGGCATTCAGGCTGTTAACCAGTGCTCAGATGAACTGTATTTTTCTTTTTGCCCTGTTTTTGGGACAGGTTTCTCCCTCTGTTTTAGCTCTGGCTCTCCTGGGAACTTAGATCTGGAGATGTAATGCCGAGTTCTTGGGACCCCTCAGGACCACCCAGGAGATGACTGGTTTATAAAAGCAATCAAACCCAGGACTAAAAGTCTACTGACACAGCAGTAGAAGAAATTGGGACCCTGAGCTCTGAGTGAGCCAGATTTTGTAGGGAAAGTCTGTGAGCAGGGAGTTTCCATAATGGCAATCATTATAATACATGTTTCATGACAGCCCAGGTGTAGGGCACATGTCTTGATAGTACAGCATTAGAAGTAAAGTCAGAGGTGCGGTGACCTTCTCGAGGGCACATAACCACAGTTCCTTAGGCATAGGACCACAATGGCTAGACATATCATCCACACAAATGGCTATTCTTCAAAGTATATCTGAAGCGTTAGGGAGGGTTTTCCCACTGGATTCAACCAATTCTCATGGATTATTGCCAGAGGGGAAGTGTATTTTCTAGAAAGCATTAATTCTGTATTACTCCTGGAGTGTTGCTAGGAGGTTAACCTTCTTTTCTGCAAGTGTACATTCTTTGATATTTCTGGTACCTGAATTCAACTCCCAATCAAGAGGCTCTTTATTTTCCAAATGGGGAGTTATACCCAGGCTAACAAACTCTTGTTCCCCCACTTTTCTTATTAAAGAAAGGCCAATCTTGGGCTCTTACAGTCCATGGTCAGCCTCAGACTACAATTTACTGGCTTCTTCTCTCACTCGACCTGCTTATAGTCCTAGTCTTTACTAATATATCCTAACTTTTTAAGCATAGTCAATAGCCATTAAAAAATAAAAGATCCTGCCAGGCTATTTAAATTCTGGCTTTATGTCAAAATGTTGTCATACTAGTTTCTGCTCAGCTCAGCAGGTCCCCAAGATAATAGCTAATGTCAGAGTCCCCTTGGACCTAGGATTTCAGCCTGTTTGAGGTGGGATTTGGGGCGAGGATCTCCCTTTCTGAAACTGCTTCAGCGCTGACAATAGAGACCATTGGCATCAGGGGCTGGGAAGGCTGAACTGCCCAGCCAATGTTTGGGCAATGGGGCATTCCTCGAAGCTTATGGATAGGTGATCCATCCGAGGAGGCAGTGAGCAATCGTGTCAGCGTCAGCAGGATTCAGATCTCAGCTCCATTCTTTTGAATGAGCCAGACTTTTCTTGATTTTTAGACCATATCACATTTTATCAGGGCCCTTTTCATTATTCTATCACTTTGACATAATATATTGCAAAAACTGAATTTTTCTTGGTGAAATAAAACTAATATGGCTTGGTTTCGTTTGGTAAAATTAACAAAATGAATCCCAAAAGTCTTGTCACATCCCCAAAGAATTGAGGAAACTATTCCAAAGGCCCTGTTAAATTTTAAGTTCATTATGTAGATACCTGATAAACCTCAAATATTCTGTATATTATAATTTTTAAACCTATTTATTTGCAGTATCAAAATAAGTTACCCATTTAGAGAAACGAAGTCAGAAAATATAAGCCAAAATTTTAAAGGTCAAAATCAAATTTTATCCTGCAAACATTTCATTCAGTACTTTTTTAAAATCAATACCGTGTATTATTTTGATGTTAGTATTTGTAAGAAAAGTTCTAATGTAAACACAGCAGGTGCAGTTTTGTATTTTATAGTTCAAACATATAGTTTTTATAAACCTTTTTTTTTAAGACAGGACCAAATTGTATGAAGTCTTAATACATTTAGTAATCCATAATCAGACATCCAACATGTATGTTCCATATATATAAACATAGTTACCCCACATATATCCAAAACCAGCAAACAAAACTCTAAATCTTAATTTGTTTACTCCCCTTTGGCTGTAATTTCAAGGAGGAACATCTTACTACCTATTGAATCAATATTTATGACCATAGAGACTTTGCCTTCTTATTAGAAAAGTTATATTTCCCCTCTAAGAGCTGTCTACTTGCTAGAAGCTAACATTTTCAAAACCTGTTGTATCAATTTCAGCAGTACTTGCGTAGTCTGAAGATTTGAGTACTAGGACTGACATCCCATATATAATCTCAAAGGTTGAATGTAGCTGGTAAGAATTCCTGACCCTATAAATGGAAGAAGACATCACTCAGTCAGCGTGATCTATGAGTCAGTTTCTGAGAGTGTCTTTTAATGTTTTATTTATTTTCTCTATGTCCCTGAACTTTGGGGCTATATCTCAATCAGCGGCAATAAGCTTAGCCACCTCTGACTTACCTTCAACACAATTGCTGGGTGAAAGCATCCAGAGTTCAGCACTAAAGCCATTAGTGTATTTCTGCTAACTTTCCAATGTAACATGGAAATGGGGACTAAACACATGCTAAGAACTGACAGTGGCTGACTCTATTGTTGGCTGATTACCTCTGGCTATTACCCAGTTAGAATGTGAAGAGTTTCAGATCATGGATACACTTAATTATTTATCCCATTCCATTTGTAGGCAGTTTACATATATTACTCTAAAATGTTTCAAATCAAAAGTCCTTGAGACCTGAATTTGAGATAGCTCAAACAGACCTCAGATGAGTTTTCCCTCCTCCTTTTCCCATTTATTAGACAAATTTTTTAATTTCTGTTTCTACTTTAAATTTGTCTCAGCAGATTTTCACCTGGTTGAGACTGCAGAAAGCTGAGATCTGAACTTCTAGAGCTGACATGATTACTCCTGCCTCCTCATGTGGACCACCTAACCAGACACTTCTGAGACTGCCCCTTTGCCCCTGATGTGAATGGTCTTATTGTCCCAGCGCTGAAGTAGTTTCAGAAGACAAGACCACGGCCCAATATCCGCCTACAGGCTGAAATGCAAGTCAAGGGGCTCCTGACATTATCTATTACCTTGGGATTGCTTTTCCACACACAATGCTTTCCCGCTACTACCTGTCTCCTCCACTGTTTCCCTGGTTTGTGCCTTTTGGTAAAGATATTGCCAGGCTCCTCTTATTATAAATGATGATGAAAATACTTCATTCTCTTTTACCAATAAAGACTCAGGAGTCAGCTGCTGGGAGTGCAAACTTGTAAGCTCTGAGACAGAGAAACCACACCCAGCTGACCTTCCTTCTATGCACAGGTCTGAATTAAGAGCAACTCCAAAGCTCTCACTAGCTGAAGTCAGTCAGAGAAACCCCAAAAACCCAAGCCCCCCCAAAGCCAGGGAACAGAGGACCTGAAGCCTAAGCTAAAGTCAGAGGTTGAGGTAAGCCCTTCTTCTCAAGCTGTCTTTAAGATCCCCAGCCACACACACACACAAGTCACGGTCTCCTACACCTAATCTTGTCAACAGGTGTCTTGCTCTGAAAGTTGACTTGCAGGGTTAGATCCCAGCAACCAGAGAGCTCTTGAGCCTATCTTGATTAGATCGTATCTAATAAAGAAGTCTCTTGAATTAAGGTGTGTGCTAGGGCTCTAGAAGAGCCACAACATTATAAGCTGTTTACGAAGGAAAAGCTTTAGGATTAAGGTGTGTGTTATGGTTAATAAACATTAAAGAGGGTTTCAAATTCACAATTTTGATGTTCAAACTAGACTAAATATTGTACAGAAACTTCTTCTTAATTTCTATGGGTTGGCTACTGGCTTGAGATTCTTCTTCTTTATTGGTATTTTTTGTGAAGACAGGCTTTCCTCGTGCAGAATGCCCTGCCTTCCTGAGTGCAGATTAAAAGCTTGTAGGTGACCACGTAGCTGAGAGAGACCATCGACAATTACGAATAATATTCTAAAAAGCATTCTGTAGGTCTCAGGTTGTCTTTCAAAGTTCAGAAGAAGGAAGATGTCTAACAAAGTATGTTCAGTTTTAATTATTTATGCTGTGTACTTATCTTTCTTAGGAGCCAGAACCACGGCAAACACTGTCGTTTTGGAAATTCTGAGTTCCAGAGTGGCCAGGCCTCTGTCAATAGACCCTACCTGTCTCAAGGGAATTTGAACTAGTTGAGAGTCATTTCTTGTATACCTTTGATCTATACAATTGGGTCTAACTACACAGCCTTAACACTCAAGAAGGCAAGGGCCTTCCTCTGTAAGCCTCCTGGGGATTAAAGGCTGGTGGCTCACCTCTTCTGATCCAGCCAAAACAGCAGGTTGTGATTCAATTACCACGAAGAGGCTTTATAAAGAGGGCCAGTTCTCCACACAATGCTCAGTCTCAGAGTCAGGAAGAGAACACAGCTAGCTCTACCTCCTCACCTCCACCTCTCAGCCACCAGGACTCACTGAGCCCCAGTTCCAAGACCTGTGGAGCCCAGATCAGGCCTCTGGAGAGTACAGGTGACTTGGGTGGTGTGAGTGAAAGTGAGTGTGTGTGTGTGTGTGTGTGTGTGTGTGTGTGTGTGTGTTTGGAGGTGGAGGAGAGGACACCAACTGTCAGGATGTGTTGGTGTCTGGTTTGCCTGTTTCAGTTCCTCTCAGAAATGTTATAGCCCAATCTATGGGGTGTCTCTGGCATATATCTCACTCCTTCCATGGGAACATCATTTGGCGTTTCCATTCAGGGCCTCATGGAAGGTGTTGTGGACTGTGTTCCAGAATACCACCATGACAACTTGGGAAGACTTGGTTAACTACCGTGATCATGAACCTGCCTCAGGATTCATTTCCTCAGGTTCTCCTCCAGTATTCATGGGAGGCCTTCCCTGCTTACATCAAGGTTTCCCCATAGGTGACAGAGAGGTCCTTTGTGTATTCATGATGCTGGCTCCAGCATCCACTCATAAGACCTGTAGAGATTCCTCAAGCAGGAAAAGAGCTACTATTCTCTTTATTCACTTTTCAACAGACACAAGAAAACCAAGGGATATTTGAGAAACATCACCCGCGGAATCCCAGAGTGGGAAGGAGTGAGGAGCATGTGAACCATAAAGACCCTCAGGTATTCAAGAGGCTCTGAGCAAAAACCCAAAATCTTCTACCATGTATCATTTTTGAGATATCCTGCAGTAGGCAAGATCCCAGGTGAACACACCTGTACCGTGTGTGACAGAGGACAGACTTGAGGTCGGGTCTCTGACTTCCTGTTCTTCTTGCACTTGAGATCCAAAGTCTTAGAGGCTGTGTGTGCCACCAGGGAGAGGAGTGGAGTAGAATTTAGTAGGGACAGCATCCCAGGGAGCACTACTCCTGTGTGAGCCCTTTCTGTTCTGCAATGCCTTTTTACAACTGAGGACACCTGCAGTTGCAAATAAGTGTCCTCAATGCAGGAAACAGGTTAGAGGGGTAATCCTGGGCTAGCAAGCAGAGTGTTCTGTGTAAATGGTAATTAATATTTACTATTATTGGTTTATCTTCTGCCAATGCTGCCGTTGATCTAAACTGTATAAGCAAATCACCACACAGAGACTGGGTTTTTAGTTAACCTAGAACACAGTGCTGGGCAATATTCTCCCTCTAAACCTTCAAGCCCTCAGTTTCCTAACATTTAGATTTCCCACATTATACTTGCTTTCTGTAATTTTAGATTTTGGTTCCTTCTCCCTCCTCCAAGCTCTCTCCTCAGCTCTGCTCTCCTTTCTCTCCTCCTCTCTCTCCTCCTCCTTTTTCCCTCCTTCTGTCTCCTCCCTCTTTTCTGTCCTCTGGCTCCTCCCTGCTCAACATTGTATGAATTGCTTTATCTTTGTCTTGTTTACGCAAGAGTTGAGACAGGATGCTTATAATGAGTATCTGTGCAATATCAGTTGAAACAGAGAGTTGGGGGTAGAAATCAGCATTACAATTAACAAAGAAGGTAAGGCCTATACATTTTAAAGAACAATTGTACCGACAGTGTTCCTAATGTCTTGGTGATGAATGAGTTGCCTTTTGCAATCCAGGTGCAGGAAGAATCCTATGTTAAGGTGTGTAAATGGGTGCTTGTAGAGGCACTCACATCACAGCCCTGTGTTCCTTGCAGGTCCTTCCAGTAGCTCATGGACCAGACTATGAGATCAGGATCTTCCTGATGGGCTAGGAGTGTTAGACAGCAAGTTAGCCACCCAGGCAGGAAGGTGCACAAGAGAGACCAGGGCTCTGTGCAAGCGCCTCTCAGTGGGGCCTGAAGAAGAGCTGGACAGTTGCTTCACACTTGTTGCTGAGCCTGCAGGATCTGCACAGGATTCTTTGTGCTGAGAGACCAGGTGGCGCCCTGTTTCTCCTATAAAGGCCCTGTGTACAGAATCCTGGGCCCCGAGTTCAGAGGAAAGCCTGTCCCAGGTTAGTCTCTTCTGTGTTCATTCCCCTTTCAAGTCCCAGAGAGCTGAGTCCCCTGAGCTGGCCCTGTCCTCCGCAGGCATAGGCAAGTCCACCTGCAGGGAATCCCCATTCCACAGGCTTCCTTGGCGAGCAAAAAC
>JAEOAE010001108.1:0-18579 GCA_036365155.1 Meriones psammophilus
TTCATTGAAAAGTCACCTCCTCTCTCTGTTCCCTCTGTGAGGACCAGTCTGCTGCCCCCGTCTTCTGCAGCAGCGTCTCTCAGAGCGCGCAAACAAGGTGCATGTACACCATCGACCCTCCAACAGAAAAGAGCACTCAGCAAGCCAAAAGATGTATACATATATCTACGCATATATATATATATCAATATATGTATCGTAGAGATCTACATATATATATATATATGTATCATAAAATATACAGACATATATATGTAATCTCTACGTCTGTATGTACATGTACATAAAACATTATGGGCATGCAGGCATTAGTGTCTTGCAGAGATAAGTATATGTCTGTAAGTGGGACAGTGACTGCTGTCTTTGTTTTGCTTCTTCCACGAGGATGCGAGAGGAGCTCAACGACTCCCAGGCCCTTCAGACAAAGAAGAGGAGGCGCAGTCCGCGATGCGAAAGAAAGTTGAAACGCCATCCATCTCTCTGTTATCATGATGCAAAAGAAGAATAGTTACATGGAGAAGAGGAAGGAAAGGAAAGAAAGCTCGATGCGGATTTGCCCCGTCTCGATACATCCATCCACATGCCCAAGGTAGGAAACAAAGCTATATAGGTACCTCTGCATAGACTGGAAGCGCAGCAGAAGAAGAAAGATAAAATAAAGAAAAACACAAATAAGAGAAGAAGAGGGAAAGAGGAGACGAAGAAGAGGAAGGTGGAAGAGAAGAAGAACAAAAGGAGGGAAGAAGAAGATGGAACGTGTGGATGAACCTCGCTGAGGAGAGGCAGGCAACAGGACATACTAATCGAGCTGCTCAGCGTTGAAGAACTGAAAGTCAGCCGCCGTTGATTTCTGCGCCAGCCGCTGAGTGTCCTTCAGTGACTTTCTCTCTTTCTTTGCCCAGCGAAGAGCCTCCATCCCTCCTCTCCCCTGCAAATGCCATTGCAGCAGCACACTCCACCGCCCCACGCCATGGGAGGAGAGAACAGCAACCCCAGGAACAGCAGCCACACGAAGCGCAGCCCCACAAGAACAGCAGCAACCTTCAACGAGGAGCGAGAGAGATGGGAGAGGGAGAGAACATAGTGTAGAGAAAGTAACGAGGATGTTTGCGTAGGTGCGTTAGACGTCCGATCATTCATATGGAGGCATTACAGTGTTCCCACCCTTTACTAGTGCGGCTGCGCGAAAAGAAATTGTTAGACATGCGCTCCTTGCCCACGTCGATAAGGCTTGCCCCCTACTGGAGCAGCAACAGCAGGCCGTCTCGTGTTTCAACGGGGGAGTGCATTATACATATACGTCTACATATATAAAGATAAAGCAGAGAGAGAGACAAAGACAAAGAGAAAGAACTGAGTTACAGGACGCTTTATATATATATATATATATATGTAACGTGTCCTTTACTGTCCGCGTGGTTTATATCGACCCCCACATACCTCCTGTGGCGTAGCAGCTGCTGAAAGAGTCCTTTCTGTGCGTGTCTCAGGAATTCGAAGATGTTACCGTCGAGGAGCGATCCTAATGCCCTTCCTTCTTTCGCTCTCATTCCACTTCTTTCTTTCAAAGATCTAGCCTTCCTTTAGTACTCGCGCGAAAGAAATAGCGTCTTTGTCTGTTGACAGCTGCCTGCAGGAGACGATACGGATGTGGGCACCGATCTACGAGAGGCGTCAGACACAAAGGACAAGTAAATCTCTTTCATTTCATCTGCTCTTGACCTCCCTCCAGTAGTTCTTCCCTTTTGTCTCCATCACGCTTCCTTCTTCTGCGAATCACAAGGGGCGACGCGGCTGCTGCTCTTGAAGCTGCTAATGATGCTGCCCTGCGGATGCTGCTGCTGTTGTTGCTGCTGCTCTTTTCTGGCTACTTGTGCTACTGTTACTTCTACTACTTACGCTGCTGCTACTGTTCCTACTGCTGTTGGTGCCTTTACTGCTGTTGCTACTGCTAGTCGATTTTGCTGCTGTTGCTGCTGCTGCTGATATCTCTTGCAGCAACTCCCTGCAGTTCACCACCCTGCTGCTGTTGCTTTTCACTCGTAGCCCCTCTGCTGTAGCCCCCTATTTGGCATCCTCTTCTTTCTTCTTCTTCTCTGCAATAACGGTCACAATGCAATTCCCATAGGCACCTTAAACCCTCCATTCATGATCCTGTTGAAATCCCGCTCGCACAGACTGTCTAGACCCTTCATCGTATTATGTCGCGGCGGCAGAGAGCGCGCGCAGCGGCAGAGGCGAGAGTAGCAGCAGAGGCGGAGGCATGGCAGAGCGAGGGTAGCAGCAGAGAGCGAGGGCAGCAGCAGAGAGGGACAGCAGCAGAGAGCTAGGGGCAGCAGCAGAGAGGGCAGCAACAGAAAATAAAGGTGTACCATTTGGTTTTACGATCTCCGAGTTCAAAAAAGTAGCAGGCCGATTGAATTTCATTTCTTTCCTGGTTTCCCTGGCTGGCTGCCTGATTCATCCTCATCTGCTCCCTTACATGCAGGCCGCCATCGAGGCTAATGTTGCTGAGATCGAATTTGTTCTCCAGGCTGCGACGCAGCAGCAGGGCAACAGCAAGACAGTCAGTGAAGGAAGCGCACAGAGGAGGCAGGCAGACAAAGGAAAGCAGCGAGACAAGGATATTCATCGTTCTAATAGTAGTATTAGACGACGTCCTTGCTGTAGCATCACTGCCAGACATCACGCAGAGGCAGGTCTTAGACGAAGAACAACACGAGATCGAAAACAGTGATAACCTAGAGCAACAGGAGAGAAAGAGAAAAAAGGCGAGAGTTAAGAAGGGTCCTCTCAGAAATCTGGGAGAGAGACACATATATTACGCTCTACTCTATTCCTGCGTGCCCATGCATTCACAATCTGCTGACCGCCCACCAGCATCACTGCCTCCTCCAAGAGCAGAGCGTTCTTGGACCTCTGAATGTGTTTGACTTCAGAGGGAAGAGAAAAGAGAGAGACTATTTACCTGTCCCTGTCTGTCTCTATCTCTGTCTGTCTCTGTCTCTTTCTGTCTCTGTCCGTGTCTGTCTCTGTCTCTATAACCCCAAGTATGTGTATGCTGCGCTTCTCTCTACGACATGCGGGCTCCAGAGACAAGAGAAACAGCAGGTGAAACATTGTCTCCACGGCAGCAGATGCCACTCTGTAGCAGGCGTCCGTATCCATGTTTCGTTATATATATATATATATATACACCTGGCAATAAAAAGACTGCCAAGAGACTCTGCATTGCACGCCAGTGAAATTCTAGAGATCCTTTCTTCAAACCGCCAGTGTGTTCCTCTCAGCAGCAGCACTGTCAAGCAACTGTCTAAATACATGTATCTATCTTCTCTACTGTTGCCTGGTGCTGCGACAGTTTCGCCCGCTACCTGCAGGCAGCAGCAGGAACAGTCTTCTTCAACACAAGAACAAAATCCACCTTCCCATAAAATATACATTCATCTGAAGGAGAGCTGCAGCAATGGGATTACCTCGTGAGCTGCGCCTGAATTTCTGCTGTTCGCTGCTCAGCATCAGCCAGAATAACATCCAGGTCCGCCTCGGTTATCGAACTCTCCCCTGCGCGCATGCACGTGCAACAATGGAGCAGCAGAATGGCAGGTAGTGGCGGCAAGATAGCAGTAGCAGCACCAGTGGCAACACAGCAGCAGCGGTAGCAGCAACATAGTACCAGTGGCAGCAACGTAACAGCAGCAGTACTTGCAGTGTTGCAGTAGTGGTAAGTCGCACACTCACGATGCACATGGAGGGGACACGGGTTGTATGCGCTGTAGACGGGGTAGAGGGTGTAATAGGACCACGACGTCTAATAGCAGCAGCAACAGTTGCTTGCAATTCGAACTTCCCTACATATATGCGTTCTGATTCCCCTGTGCTCCGTGTGCTCCTCTGATTCTTCGTGGGCAGACGCGCAGAGAAGCGGCGCAAACTCACGGTGTACCATACACCTCTCCCATACGAAGAGTCAAGTAATATTCTCTCCACGTTTATGTCGTGCAGCGGCGATCTATATCTACTCTATTCAGCTGCCCTCCGTAGAAGGGCATTTATCTTTTAAAATGAATATTGACGCAACTATCTCTGCGTCTTTCTCAGCGAAAGTCAATGGAGAAAAAAAATATTGTTCCAGGGTTCCAGCGTGAGTAACAGTCATCAGTGCGACTGCAGCAAGACAGAGCATGTTTCACGCAGAAGAAAAAAGTCTCCTGTACCGGAATTTCCTCTTTGAAAAAACTATCATCAGATGTGTGGACCTCCTCGATGGCCTCCGACGCACGCGAGAGAGGAGGCAACTCTGATCTGCTCACCTGCGTCCCTGTACACTTCTTGCGCCGAACTGGAGGATATCCCATGCAGTTCATTGGTGCTGGGTCCCCGCTGCGAAGTCGCTGCTCCCCGCCACCTAGACGCCCTTCTGAATGACAAGAGAATCCAGTTTCAGTTTCTTCGCTGCGCGTTCGACAATTCGCTCTTCCACCGTGGCTTCCGTTACAAAGCGATACACCACCACCTGCGACATTCAGCAGCAAACACGCCCCAAAACCTTACAGACCGTCTATACTTTACTCGTTGTGCCCGGAGTCCCTGCACGTATGCTGTACATACACTCGATGTGCGGTTGTGTACACCCGGTGTGAGATGTATGGACACCGCTGTGCACTGTATGTACATGTAGTATATGTACACCAGGCATGCGGTGTATGCACCAGGCATGCGGTGTATGTACACCAGGCATGCGGTGTATGTACACCAGGCATGCGGTGTATGTGCACCGCCATGTGGTGTATAGGCACCCCGCCATGGTATATAGGCACCCGCCATGGTGTATGTGCACCCGGCGTGATGATGTGCACCCGGCGTGCGGTGTATGCACACCAGGCGTGCTCACAATTTGAGACACATACACACATCTCCTGGAGGTCTTGCCGGAATTCCGCGAAAACGTCGAACACTTTGTCAGCTTCTCTCTCTGCTTCGTTTTCGGACATCCTTCTTCAGAACGAGGGACGCTCAGAGACTATCTCAGCGCACTCCTCTGGTGAAGTGTCAACATTGTAAAGACGCGGTGGCCCTGTGGAGTTGCTGGAGCTCAGAAACGCTCTTGTACATCGCAGCAACGAGACAGCAAGCAGCCAAATCGCACTACGTGTCAGCTGACAGCTTGTCCAACAATGACGAAAAAGAACAGTCACATAACCCCCGTTGGACGTACACCCACCGTCCTACTACGAGTACCTGTCTCTGCACCACCACCAACGCAGACGTATCGAAGGAGAGTCATCAAATCCGCTGGGCAACAGTCATGTAGAGACATGCGGGATACCAACGCTCCTCTCAAGAAGCAGCGAAGACATTCGAGATAGCTGTTGCTGCAGCAAAGTCTAACCTTCTTCTTCTGCCCGATGCGATGGGCGCGGTCCATGGCCTGGAGGGTCCATCTGGGATTGAAGTCGCTATCAAAAGAATAACAATGTCCGCAGTGGCGAGATTAATCCCCAGAACCTGCAAAGCGAAGTTTCAAACACCCTCTTTACAAATAACTTGGCTACACACCGACGTGCACCTACATATACCTGCACACACGCCTTATATACAGATACATCTATACATATATACATATATTAATATCACTGAAATCACTCTTTCCAGCACAAAGAGTATATTGACACCTTGCTCTCTGAAGATATATGTTATGTCTATATATTTCTTCATCTAGATCTATTGCCTCTTTCAACAAGTCTACCTCACTTTCGATATATATATATATATGTGTATATATGTAGGGAGGAGAGGGAGGATGGGCGAGTGATGCGTGGAGCAGCTACACATGAATCTGCTGAGGCTATGTGCCTGATATCTTCCAGTGTATATAGCAGGAAGGGAAGAGGTCTCCGGCAGAAGAGACAGCAGAGCGTAGACCAACAGCAACGAAAGAAATGATCTTCATACCTGCACGAGTGGACAACAAAATAAAACTTCTTCGATCCCTCTCCGTTGAAGTCATCAATGCGCTCCTGTCGCTCCACGTGCCCCGGGGTGCTGCCATCAATGCAGTATTCATATCCTCTCCACCTGCATGCAGGCGCACGCACGTCTCTTTCTTCTTCGTCTGCTGAGGGAAACTAGAAATTCTTCTAAACTGCCTCCTACACTTGCGCGTCCACCCTCCACATATCAGCACTTCTCTGTATCTTCTCTCTCCGTAAGCACATCAACCAGCCCCTTATATATATATATATATATTTACATCTTCACATGACGCACACCTCTGTAGAGATAGCCATGCTATTTCTTTATGTAGCAACTGCTGCTGTTGCTGCTGCTGTATGAAACACATGGGGTTGGTTGTTTTTGGAAGTCCCATCAGGCAAATAGTCGAAAGAGCGTTTGGCCTGCTACTGCTGCTGCAACTGTGTCCAACGCAGATGTTTTGCTTCTCTTTGCCGCAGAAAAAACGAATCTGTAGAGCATGCCTGGTACGTCTCTCACATAGATGATAAAATAGACGATCTTGCTCTCTTTGCATACTTGCCTCTCCACCCTCTTCATCGCCTTTTTCGCTCGCCTGGGGCCTTATCAGGCAACTCCGTCTCGGTGAACGCTTCCTATTCCACCTACTTATCTCTCTATATGTATATGTATACGTAGAGTGGAGTTTTCTCTCTGTGGAGTGGAAGCAATTGCTGTTGCAGGCCTTCTCTTTACCTGCAGTAGTCATCGGGGATATCAGAACACGTGTCATCTGCGAGAAAGAAGAACGCGACTGCCCTCTGCTTTCAAACGCGGCAGCAACTAATCCAGCAACGCCATCTTCCTGCTGCTTCCACCATGTGTTCTCCCTCGACGAAAGGTGGACCCGGCTCTACGCCATCGAAGAGATAGGGATGATTGCAGCACTTCCGCAGCTGCATGAGAATGTTCAACATCTGCGTCTTGCCCCGCTCATCGCGTTCAACACCTCCACGTTCTTGGATAAAATATCCGCGTACAGCTTCTTCTGCAAAAGTCGACATCCTAGAAGACAGCAACAACGAACAACAGGCAGCAAGGAGCAGCAGCAGCAGCAAGCAGCAGCAGCAAGGAGGAGCAGGAGACGCGAGGAAGCAGCAGCAGCAAGCAGCAGCAGCAGCAAGAGGCAGCAGTAGCAGCAAGGGCAGCAGCAGCAGAAGCAGGAGCAGCAGCAGAAGGCGGGAGCTGCAAAGATGGTATGAATGTGAGCCCAGGTGACTAGACAAAGAGAGAAAGGAGGAGACGCGATGAAAGGAGAAGACAGACAGACATGCGACAACAGGGAGACGATGAGACAGGAAACAAGGAAACAGAGTCGGAACACACAGAGACAGGCAGAAGAGGATACATGAGTGGAGAGGACGTGAGAGAGAGAGAGGCGAAAGAAGAAGAGAAAGAAGACAAAGAATGAAAGCAACATCATCAAAGAGCCGGAAAGAGAGAACCCGATCATAAAGAAAGCCGCTATCGAGGATATTCAGTGGAAGCTGAGAAAGGAGAGGCCGGAGTAGAGACAGCAGAGCAAAGAGGAGAGTGAACTCATCAAAAGAAACAGAAGGCTGAAAGGAACACCAACAGCATGATGGACGAAAACGTGTGTGGAAAGGAAAGAGAAGATTGACAAACACAAGTGAGAAAAGGAAGAAGAGGACAGAGCGACACACAAGAGAGGAGAAAGGCATCAAAGAGAAAGTAGTACAAGAAAAAGCAAAGAGCAAAGGAAGAAAGGACAACAAAAGACACAGAAAATGCTATTCGCAACGGTGAGGAGAAGAAAGAGACACAAAAAGAAAACTGCACACACGCAAGCACTGCATATGCAGAATGCCTCCGTCCCTCTGAGGCGACACGACACAGGGACACCTCCACATATATGTATCTCTCATATTCCACATCCACACACACACACACACACATATCTCTTTCTACAACAGACGCGTACATGCCTACGTAATGCACATGTCTATCTACGTCTATTCACATCCTCTCTACATATACATCTGTCTCTCTTTATATATATACATATATATACCTCCCTCTCCTTAGTATACATCTCTCTCCTCTCCCTCTCTCCTCCCCTCTGTCTACATAAATAGTATCTCTCCTCTATATACATATATGTACAGCCTCAGTCTCTCTGCTGATCTGTCTCTCCTTCCATACCCCTTTCTCTACACACAACATTCTCCATCCTCTACATGTACATCCTTGCTGTATATAGACGTCTCTCTCTGCCTTGACGCAACTGTCTTCTCTGTATCTGCTGCAGTGGCGCACACACGGGCAGTCGCAGGCACACTGCAATCCTATCCTCCTGTCGAAACAGGTACATGCATGCGGATTTTACTACTGCATCGATGGAGGGCAGCAACAGCGTACCAACAAAGACGTAGATTTCTTTTTGGGGGAGGTCTCTGTAACGTCTGCCTTGGAACGACGAGCGCATGAAGGGCCTGAGGATGCGATGGAGGGTGGTGATGACCTGGTGCTGCTGCTGCTCGGTGTTGATGCGAGAGAAGTCAAGAGAGATTCGAAGTTGAGCGTGGAGTCGAAACAGCTGCGGCATGATGAAGTCCTCAGAGCCCACAGCTCCCGCAGATTATTTGCAGCGGCGTCCCGTGATCAGCAGACGCCGCCGCGAGCGGAAGCGCCGCACCACCTCCGACAAGACGCTCTTTTCATTTTTAATGCGATGTGCCTCGTCCATGATGAGGTAGTTCCATTTGAATCTGCAAACACAGAGAAACAGACACTTCTTCCACTTCAGTCAAGAATTCCCCAGATGCCTCTCTCCTCCAGAAACAACCAAGACCACCTTACGACACTGCTGCATACAACTTGGCATATATATATATATATATATATGTACATAGGTATACATATGTATATATGTGTCCATATATGTGAATATATATGTATATGTATAAATACATCTATATGTATATGCATACATGTATATATACACATGAATATGATGGAAGAAATTTACATACCGAGTAGTATTTGATTGTGAGTGCAGAATCTTTGCTTCTTGATGCAGAGACGCAAAGAGCTGATGCATGAAGGCTGCAGCAAGCTTGTCCATAATAAAGTCTGTATGTCGCCAGTCTGCATGTGTGTGTGTGTGTGTGTGACTCATCGCTGTCTGAGAGAAGAAGAGACAGCGGAAGCAAAGACAGCGAAATGAGAAAAGCAGTGTCTTCTGCTTTTTCTCTGCGCGCTCCCCACAGGAGCCATAGAGGAGACACGGACGGCAGATGGACAGGGAGACGCGACAGACCTGCTGGAAAGCGAGGTCTGGCAGTCTTTGATGCCATCTCGTACGTGGTGATACACCACATCAAACTGCCCTTTCGCAAGGACAGTCTCGTAAGAACTTCTCTCTCTTCTTTCGTTCCATGGAGACGGGCCGACCGGAAGCGAGGGACCCCTGCATCATACAACGCCAGACAAACACAATCATCTTCTAAATCTTCAAGGACACCTGAAACGGCACTTTTCTCTTCTTCTTCCTTCTCTTCTTCCTCTCCTATTTTCTCTTCTTTTTCTTCTTCCGTCTCTTCCTCCTCTTTTTCTTTCCTTCCTCTTTTTGTTTTCTCTCCTTCTTTCTTCTCTTCTTCTTCCTTCTCTTTTCTCTTCCCCTCTTCTTCTTTTCTCTTCTTCTTCTCCGCTCCTTCTTTTCTTTTCTTCTGCTGTCTCAAAACCCAGCTCTTTCTACACAGGTGGCTGCGTCTTTTCTGTGTTTGCTGCTCCACTTCTTTCCTCCGCTGAAGGCTTCCCCTGTCTCTCTTTACTACGCATGGAGACGAGACAGCAGCGCGTGTGGCTCTGACTGAGACGTGTATATACACCGCCCCCTGTGAGACACGAGAAGACGCCTCAAAAAAGAGCTGTCTCTTCCTTCAAGAAGTGAATCTCTCACACATCCGCATCCTGGGCATACCACCGAGAGTCATTACCTCCTATTTCGCTACGATCGAAGTGGGAGTAAGCTGTTCTATTGGTGTGACAATGGATATGGAGCAGAGAAACATGACACATCTTCCACAACCAGGCGTTCTTTTAAGAAGAAGCAGCAGAGAAGAAACAATGTTCAGCAGCAAAGAACGCAGCATTGCCTGCACTTCCTTCTTCTTCGCGAAAGGCGCGCTCTTCCGTGCAAGACGCGACAGAGACAGGAACACTCAGACAGACCTACTACGCATACAGAAGTGGAGAAGCCTCCCCAGACGACGAAACAGAGAGACACAGCTCAGAGGGTGACGGACAGAAGAACAAATAAAAGAAAGTCTCATCTTAACAAAAAGACAGAGACGCAAATATCGTCTTCGCATCTCCCACACCTACGTACACCACTCTACAGTGCACTACTGGATATGTCTTCTACACCTCAAGGCAGAGAACCTCTACCTCTCCATGTGCCGCGGCGCTCTAAGGTATACTATGTGAATTACTAAATATCTGTACTGTATCGCCACATCATCTCATCTCTCTCTCTCTATATGCTTGTATACTCTTTCATTGTCTTGTCTACGTTGTACGTGGAGAGAGACAGAGAGACATGATGCATACATTTGTTGCGTTTCCTGTTGTATGTGTGTGAGAGAGAGGGAGACGAGACGCACCACTTGCTGACTTCGTTGACCAGTTGTCAAGCGTGGGCGAGGGCAGATGACAAGATGAGGTCAGGGATGTTCTTTTTCGAACTGAAGAAACGCAAGGATGCTGATGGTTTGCAGAGTCTTTCCCAGGCCCATTTCATCCGCAAGAATGCCATTGATATCAGGCAGTGGTATTGATAGAGCCAGTTCAACCCCTTCAATCTGATAGTGTTTCATCTTCCCTTCAATGCATGCAGGCTGCTCCGCTATGCGCTGCCCGCTGTCCCACCCTCTGCTGCGGGATCTCCCCCTTCGCACCGCGTTTTCTTCCTCTTCTTCTTCCAAACGCCGCAGCAAAATGTCGTCTTCCTCCTTCTCAACTCAAACCGCGGCGACTCTGCCACCCACAGCAGCATCACGCAGCACCTCAATCAAGACACACCTATTTTGCAGGCCAAATCAATCACTCCCACAGTCCACGTTTTACTCTATCTATACGTATCGATACATATATCCACATATATATATGCTGCACATATCCATCATGTATACATATATGTCTCTCTCCCCTCTCTCTCTCTTTCTCTCTGTCTCTGTACGTATATGTCTTTATGCCTCTGCCTTGAGACGTGAGCAGCTGACATGCTCATGGATGGTGTGTGGCGCAGAGAACTTCCGAGACAGCGTAGTAGTGGTCCTTATCACTGGACACCTCACCCCAAGGAAGATACAGCACCAAATCATCTCTTTCTAGCCAGCCTGTCTGCTTTTGCCTGCACCATATACACAAAGGGGATGTGACAGTCATCCGCTGTCTCGCCTGGAAGTCGGGTGAAGAGGTCAGTCCAGCATCATCTGCATCCACAGGCATTCACACCTCCTCCTCCCTCCTTCTTCTTCCTCCTTTCGTCTTCTCCTCCTCCTCCTCCTGAGGACGTGTGCTTCCAGAGCAGCAATGGCAGCACATCGAAGTGGAGACCTCGCAGTTCTCATCATCTCCAGCCACCGCTGCGGACGCTCAGTATCTATCACCCTCTACCTGCATGCGTTCACTATGCGCAGACACATGCACAGAGGTACTACGCACATGCCTGGGAGAAAAGGCGACTATATGAGGTGACTGCGGTGCGGACACTGCTGCTGCTGCTTCTTCGGCAACGGCCCCTAATACAACTGGGGGGTCGTCTGCCTCTGCTGCCGCCGCTGCTTCGACAACTGTCGCTAATACTACTGGGGTCTGCCTCTGCTGCTCCTGTTTGCTGCTGCTTTGAGCAACTGTCGTTACAGCTGTGGGATCTGCTGCTGCTGCTGTTGCTTCGGCTTCTGTCGCAAACTGTAGGATTTGCTCCTGCTGGTGGATGGCGTCTTCTGCGACGTACGCGTGAGGCCGCCAGCAGCGCAGCAGATGAAGGGACAGCAGCACCGCCGCCGTGGATCTTCGCCGAGTACGTGTCTGTCTTTCGCAGTAGTTCCTCCAGTCTCTTCTCTAAATCAAAATTTGTTTGAATCCCGTTGCTTGCTCCTTCTCGTAGTACAGTTTCTCCTTTTGCGGCTTTTTGCCTCTCCCTTCTTCTTGGACTACTGCTGCTGCTGCTGTAACTGCGTCTCCTTCTTCTTCTTCTTCTTCTGTCGCTGCCACCGCATCTTTACTCCGTCTTCTTCCACTTCAATCCCGCTGAGAGTTCCACCGTCTGTCTCTCCTTCTTGCTGTCTCGTCTTTCCCTCCGCTCTACACCCCGCGTCTGCCTCTGCTGCTGTCTCTGCGTCATCAGACGCAGCAGATCTATTGAAGCTGCCTGGATGGCTCGCTTCCACCGCCGTCGAACCCCTGGAAGAAGCACTGCCGCTGCTGCATCCTCAGTGCGTCGTCCCTCCCCGCTGCAGCATCAGCGCTTCTCGGAAACGCAAACTTCGCAGCAGCGGCAGCAGCCACCAGCAGTGCAGCAGCGATTCCAGCAGTAGCAGCGATACCAGCAGCAGGGAGGCTGTCGCGCGGCTCCACAAGCGCTATCATCGCCGTTCGCAAGACGTGATCTCGTAGAGAAGGATGTCTGTCCCGCCTCTGCTGGGGTATCCGCAGCAAGTCTCTTCTGCTGTTCTCTTCCCTACAGACGCTTCGGCAGAGCCTACGCATTTCGCTTCTGTCATCTCCCTATCAGCCTCTGCAGAGACATGCCGTCTCCTCCACCTTCGACTCCATGATTTCCCTAATCACATGACCGTGAGGAACAGGCCCCACAGGAAAACTCTCTGCTGCTGCAGCGCAGAGAGTGAAAAAAAGAGCACCAGCAAATACAGACGCCAGACAGACACGCCCCACCTCCGAGTGAATGCCTGCTGTCGAGAGACCAAACAGCCACAGCATCCACTAGAAGGTGTCTCTCTCTATGTATTGTATATATATATATATATATATATATATATATGTAGACAAACCGCGTTCAGCAGAAGGCGTTTGTAAGAATATCCTATACACGTGATAGTGATCACCCCACAGTGGAGTGCCTCACTCCAGAAGCGAGGTGTATGTACACCTCAAATGCGTGTACAGAGATTTGTACAGGCATATGTAACTCATTCCTCCACCTGTATTCGTATTTCTATCTCTTCCTCCCGTCTTCTCTTAATACCGTGGCTGCAGATGAGGAGACTTTCTTCATTCCACCGGAGGCATCGCGAAGACGCATGCGCCTGTTTTTCTAGGAAGACCACGCTGTTATTCCCACACAGACAGACCCCCGGCAGACAGACACACGGAGGACAGGTAGAGACAGCAGCGAACAAATGACGCAGAGAGGCGCCTTCCGAGCGCCTTCTTCGCTCGAACTCCTTGTCCCTCTACTTCCAATGGTCTCCTCTGTATGTGTCCCCTCTCTTCAAACCTGTCTTCTTTATGTCTACACACACGCCATCAGCACAACGTTAGATTTTCCTCTTTGAAACGCTCAACCAGTCTGCAGTGGATGCAGCTGCTGCTGCCAGGTGCAGCGCATTTTAAAAAAAGACAACGGCGGAGCTAACAACGAGGACTTTTGTCAGCGTGAGGCGACGACTGCGGAGAGACAAAGTTCATCTTGGCTATTCAAATCACCCCGGCTCTCCTCCCCTGAGGCAGCAGCAGGGAGAAGCAAGACAGGGGTGCCACGTACAGTAGCCGCAACAGCAAGATCTCCTCTTCGCACACAGAATGAGCAGCAGAGGGAATTTGCAAAAGCTGCTGCTGCTGAATTGTCTGCGATAACAGTTGATACTTCAGCAGCAGCAAGATCATGCTACTGCTTGGCCGCAGGCGGTATGAGGGGTTGCTCCTGTGTCCTCCTGCGTGTGTGCGCTACTGTTGCTACTCTCCTGCTCGTGCTACTGCTGGTCCTCTGGCTGCCGCAGCAACAGCTGCCTTCTCTCTCGCGAACGCTGCAGATTTCTTCTTCTGACAGTGGGTTCCTGCTAACTGAGGCTCTATAACATGAGACCAACTGCGAAAAGAAAATGAAAAAAAAGAGTATCTTACGTGATGAAGAGAATCAAAGAGATGTTGAAAAAGAGGTCTTTTAAATAAATAGAAGACTCAAAAAGAAGTGAATAGAGGAAGAAGTCTCTTGATGAAAAACTGAAAGGCGCATCAAGAGAAGGCAGCCCGAGACTGCGGAGAGGAAGTTTTGAAGGAACAACAACGTCATAGTGCATGGAGGGGCCATAGTTGAAGGTGTTCCACGAAAAAATCCCCGATGAAATGATATGGGAAATATATGCTTCTTTCCGTAAGGGCAGCCCATACGCCTTTCTTCTTCTTCTGCCTGCTGAAGAAAGAAGAAAACAACGTGATGGTAGTTTCACAGAAAAGTTGACTCAACGTGGCCTTCTCTCCACGCAAATGCAAAGCGTTATTGCTCGCGCGGGAGGAGACGTCGCTCCGTCGATTTGAGCGAGCAATTGAAAACAAACTCGGGCGCAAGTGACACGTGGTTGCACGCTTCAGCAAAAGTGGATTTCTGCTCGAACCCGGGTGACATCTGTGGAAGAAGACGAGAGAGGGACGGAAAAAGAAGGGGAAAAAACAATTTGCGATTCGACAGCAAGAAAATAAGCGAACAAGAAGGAGGACACCGTTGAAAGAGAAAATCCCGTTGAATTCTTTCGTCCTCGTGATTAAAGCAAGAAGAAGGAAAAGCTACATGTGTACGGCAGGGCAGAAAGCACGGACAGGAAAAAGAAAGATTAGTTTTTATTGCAAGGGGGAAATAGACAAAAAATTATACTTCGAAAGGGGAAAGAAGTGGATCAACGATGCAGATTGGAAAAAGGCTTCGGGGAAAAAAGACGGTGAAATATGAATATACGCAGAAAAACCTTCATTTACAAAAAACGCTTTTAAGAAAATGCGTACAGCTACTGAAGTAGTAGAAAAAGGTGCATGCTGTGCACATACATAGATGCATAAAGATTATCATGTGGCTTTTGAATAAAACACTTCTGTCTACAAAAATAGGGGTTTCAACAGAATAAAGGCGGAAAATTCACAGAAAATGCAGAACTCTAGGAAGCCGCCTTTTGCAAAGAAGATTCCTTGAGGACGGCACAGCTCACGACTCCCGTATGCAGCGGCAGTGCAGCAGCGACGACAGCAACTGGTATGGACTTGTGAAAAGAAGCAATGCTGGTGTAGTAAAGGAAAAAAAAAGATAAAGAGGCATGGAACCGCAAATCAGCAGCGGGGAGATATGATTGACGGGGCACCAACCGCAGTATCACTTGAAGCACTACGCGCAGCACTGGCAGCAGTGCCTGTTTTGATGGGGAAACAGTAAGGCATTGGGAAATAGCAGCCCACACGGAGCAGAGAGAGAGAAGAAGAAAAGACGATAGCAGTCATATATATATATTTCTACCGCTGAGTGGCGTAGGTTATTCCTTCCTCTTACACTGCAATTTAGCAGCAGGCGCATGAGCACGGCAGCGGCATCGTCGAAGAAGAAGAGGCGGCGGCCTGGGCTCTCTGCGCGCATTCAAAGAAATAGTGGTAGCAGCCGGTAGAAGTTGTCACGGTAAACAAAGAAAATTGCAAAGCTCTCAGTGGAGACCAGTACTACTTCCAATTAGCCCTATAAAATGAATAATACCACGGCTGGTAAGTGGAAGACAATGATCTCTATGTAAAGATAATGACCACTGTGTTTGTCTACAAGACATTGCGGAAACTTATTCCCTTCAGCGACATGCGCGAAGAATAGAAAGGAGGCCTGTTTCCTCGGGCCGGATGAGATAAGCATAGCCGAGGTTCCGCTTGTGGTGTGTGTGTGAACGACGGCGGAGGAGGTGTTTCCATGTTGCGAGCTTCTTCCTGGGCCTCGAAAAGGAAGAAGAAAGACTTCTCTTCGAGGTCTGTGCACACGAAGAAGTTTCTTGTTCACTGAAAGCTAAGACGCCCTGTTAAAGCCCACGAGAACAACTGGCGCATCACTCCCCGCACTGGCCACGAAAATAGCAAGCTTTCGAAAAAGTGAATAATCAGCTTGCTTCTATGGGTCTCTATATGTGCATGCTCTATGTCTGAAGCGGAGATATCACAACGAAACGAAGCGCCGGGTGGCTTTTTCTTCTTCATCGGTGGTGTGCTGCACTTCCTCCACTTATTTTCACATCGGCACCTCTGCACATTCAACTACAAAATACAGATTTTAAAGCCCTGCCTCCCCAGTCTCAACTCACGCTCGTATACAAAGTCTCAGAAAGGTAGAAATGTTTACCTCTAGCACCTCCTCTCTGCCCATATACATGTCCAATGGCAGGCACATTCATATCAACACTATGCATACATCATTAGACGCAGATGGAGGCCTGCAGGTGCTTTTATAACCTGGCAGCGAGAAACTTTACACGAGTATGATTGCCTAAATGGCGATCAATAAGTCCACGTAAGTGCAAGTGAGGAACTGAGGGGTTTGTCTGTCGGTTGTCAGTCTACTGGGAATGTGCGACCATATTTTTCATGTGTGTCTCCAGCACTTTATCCACAGACGTATACATGTTCAGAGAGAGCCGGTGGGGGCGTATTATTTCCTATATCAACATGGTTGCGGAAAGGGAGGAACACGACCATGTTCAAATTCACCCGCAGTGGATGTTGCTATACCGTATAAGCCATTGTTATCACTGTTGGCAATGCGGAAAGCGCTCAACTCGTTCTTTGGAGCTCCGTCAATGCCCCTGGCAGGTACAGTTCCCATAAAGGTACACAGACCCTGCTCGTAACGCAACTGAATATTCGTGAAGAGATGTCTAATCTTCCACTTCTACCATGCGGCATCGTTGGCCTGCAACGCCTCCGCAATGATTGATTACGAGTGTCGGTAGTGTCGGACAGACAGGATAGACAGGTACCACGGACATATTCACTATATGTGAGAAAGACAAGCGAGATATCAAAGTGTGAAGAGTTTAAGTTGTAATACGTAGTGCCATGGGCAGCTTATCAATAAGGAGATGTAGTGGCTTGGATGAATAGTTCTGGAAACTCCGCATGACTTCATGTAGACGACAGGGGAACAGGAACTCTACGTGCGAGAAGACCTTCACTGGTGGCGTTGATTCTTTAAAGTGGGAACTATTCTTGTTTGAAGTCCTCCGAAACTCTACATCGGTGTGGATACGTGTGTGCAAGTGAACTGCAGTTTCTAACTTGCCATTTTATGCCCTTGCGAAAGACCCGCGGTCCTGATTCCTGCGTGGGGAATAGTTGTTCATCTTTTATATTCCGTGATAGTTTGCCTTCCACATGTGGCTTCATACCAGTAGAGCATGAGAACATCAGCAGGCACTTTTCCCAGGACGATGTCTACATTGGTGCATAATCAACATTAATGAACTTTCAGCATCCTCTATGACCTGATAGTTATAAAGTACCACGTTGCGTATATGGGTGGGCAGAAGCAAAGACAAAGTGAGCCCGTACAGAGAAGTGGAGAACGTGAGTGATCAGGGATGAATCACTTGCTCTGTGTTTATGCAGTAGTAGGCAAGACTGTCGAGACACAGTAATCAAGGGAACGGAAAAAACGAAACAAAGGAGTTCACACGCATAGAAAGCTGCGTACAGGGTGAATTGCTAAGTCGATCGCAAGTAGATCTCTCATGTGTTACAACGACCCACGGTACGTGCCATCACTTGTTCGAAACTTTGAAGAATCGGGCTCGCAAGGAGAGGAACAACGCTGGTTTTCTCTTCGGTGTGAAAGGGAAACCCACTCGCACATAGAAGTGAAATCTGAACGTTTCATCTACATCTTGAAGTGGAAAGAGAAACAAACAACAAATTTCTTTTAGCGCCTCTGCACTAAACACATCATCTCGTTACACACGTGCACCGCGTTGTCGCCGTGAAACCTGCTAATGAAGCTTTAATATGAGCTTTAGCTGATGTACGTTCTGGATCCTTCTTGCCGAGTCGAGTTACAGCAATTCTCGAAGTGTGTTTGAAAATACGAGAGAACCCCTAAAGTCATCCTAATAAGATAGGAGTTCTACATTCATTTGCGTGGTTCTCGAGGTTCTTTCCTTTTCCTGTGCCGAACGAACAGGCTGCCCACTTCAGTGGCAAAGGAGAAATACACAGACCTTGTGGCTTACATGCAGCACGCCTTACAGCATTTTGACACTTGTGCTTGTTGATTTATCTGGAGAAACTTCACTTCAATGATGGAAAGAGTCTGCCGGATACGTCTATGTCTCCTTAGGTGTCAAGAGAGTTTTGTTCCTGCATAACGGTGCCTCCCTGTATAAGTATGATGAGATACCGCTCTGGAATTGTAGTTTCTAAAGTATAGTCAATCTGTGCAGGCCAAAAAATATTTCTGGCATAGAATACGTCTTATGTTGAGGTGCCTAGGCTCTAATTAGCGTTATCTGAAGTGAGACGCGATCCTACCTTTAATGGAAACCAGTTTGAACTTTGTCCATTTCTCGTAAT
>JAEOAE010003030.1:0-16177 GCA_036365155.1 Meriones psammophilus
GAATCCAGGGTACTTATAAAACCTGCTTCCAAACAAACAACTCCAGAGCACTTAAAAGCCGCTTTCCAAAGAAATTACTCCAGAGCACTTAAAAACCTACTTTTTAAAGGATACCAGAGCACTTAAAAAACCCGCTTCAAACGAAATGACCTCAAAGTACATAAACCCTGTTTCCAAAGAAATGACTCCAGAGCACTTAAAAACCCGCTTCCAACGAAAAGAACCCAGAGCACTTAAAAATCAGCTACCAACGAAATGTCTCCAGAGCACTTAAAAATCTGTTCCCAAGGTAATGACTCCAGAGCACTTAAAAACCCACTACCAACAAAATGACCCCAAAGCACTTAAAAACCAGCTTCCAACGAAATGACTCCAGAGCACCTAAAACCTTGCTTCCAAAGAAATGACTCCAGAGCACTTACAAATCTGCTTCCAATGAAATGACTCCAGAGCACTTAAAAACCTGCTTCCAATGAAAGGACACCAGAACATTTAAAAACCCGCTTCCAACGAAAGGATACCAGAACACTTAAACCCACTTCCAACAAAATGACTCCAGAGCACTTAAAAACCTGCTTCCAACAAAAGGACACCAGAACACTTAAAAACCCGCTTCCAACGAAATGACTCAAGAGCACTTAAAAACCCGCTTCCAACGAAAGGATACTAGAACACTTAAAAACCTGCTTCCAACGAAATGACTTCAGAGCACTTAAACACCCGCTTTAAATGAAGTGATGCTACAGCAATTAAAAACACGCTTCCAATGAAATGACCTCAGAGCACATAAAAACCCGTTTCCAACAAAATGAATCCAGAACACTTAAAAACCCGCTTCAAAGGAAATGACTCCAGAGCACTTAAAAACCCGCTTCCAACGAAATGACCTCAAAGCACATAAACCCCGTTTCCAAAAAAATGATTCCAGAGCACTAAAAACCCGCTTTCCACGAAATGACTCCAGAGCACTTAAAAACCCTCTTCCAACGAAATGAATCCAGAGCACTTAAAAACCAGCTACCAACAAAATGACTCCAGAGCAGTTAAAAAAAACTGTTTCCAAGGTAAAGACTCCAGAGCACTTCAAATCCCACTTCCAACGAAATGACCCCAAAGCACTTAAAAACCTTCTTCCAACGGAATGACTCCAGAGCTCCTAAAACCTTGCTTCCTAAGAAATGACTCCAGAGCACTTACAAACCTGCTTCCAACGAAATGACTCCAGAGCACTTAAAAACCCTCTTACAATGAAAGGACACCAGAACACATAAAAACCAGCTTACAACGAAATGACTCCAGAGCACGTAAAAACCCGCTTAAATCGAAATGACTCCACAGCAATTAAAAAAAACGCTCCTGAAATGACTCTAGAGCACTTAAAAATTGCTTCCAACGAAAAGGATACCAGAACACTTAAAAACCCGCTTTACAACAAAATGACTCCAGAGCACTTAAAAACTCTCTTCCAATGAAAGGACACCAGAACACTTAAAAACCCGCTTCCAACGAAAGGATACCAGAACATTTAAAAACCCGCTTCCAAAGAAAGGATACCAGAACACTTAAAAACCCACTTCCGACAAAATGACTCCAGAGCACTTAAAAACCTGCTTCCAACGAAAGGACACCAGGACACTTAAAAACCCGCTTCCAACGAAATGACTCAAGAGCATTTAAAAACCCGCTTACAACGAAAGGACACCAGAACACATAAAAACCAGCTTACAACGAAATGACTCCAGAGCACTTAAAACCCGGCAAATCAAAATGCCTCCACAGCAATTAAAAAAATGCTTCCAACGAAATGACTCTAGAGCACTTAAAACCTGCTTCCAAACGAAATTATACCAGAACACTTAAAAACCCACTTACAACGAAATGACTCCAGAGCACTTAAAAACTTGCTTCCAAAGAAATGACTCAGACACTTAAAACCTGCTACCAACGAAAGGATACCAGAAGACTTAAAAACCGCTTCCAAAGAAATGACACCAGAACACTTAAAAACACGCTGCCAAAAAATGACCTCAGAGCACATAAAAACAGTTTCAAACAAAATGAATCCAGGATACAAACCCGCTTCCAACCAAAGGACTCTGGAGGACTTAAAAATCCGATTCCAAAAAAATGACTCCACAGCACTTAAAAACCCGCTTCCAACGAAATGATTCCAGAGCACCTAAAAACCCACTTCCAGTGAAATGTCTGAGAAGTATTTAGAAACCCACTTGCAACGAAATGAGTCCAGAGCACTTAAAAACCCGATTCCAATGAACAACTCCAGAACACTTATGATCTGCTTCCAACAAAATGACTGCAGAGCACATGAAAACCATTTGCAACAAAATGACTCCAGAGCACTTGAAAACCAGCTTTTAAAGAAATGACTCCAGAGCAATTAAAAACCTGTTTCCAAGGAAATGACTCCAGAGCACTTAATAACCCGCTTCGACGAAATGACTCCAGTTCATTTAATAACCTGCTTCCATCGAAAAGACTCCAGAGTACTTAAAAACGCCCTGGCAATGAAATGACTCCAGAGCACTTAAAAACCCACTTCCAACGAAATGACTCCAGAGCACTAAAAAACCCGGTTCCAAGGAAATGACTCCAGAGCACTTAAAAACCCTCTTGCAATAAATGACTCCAGAGCAATTAAAAACCAGCTTCCAAGGAAATGACTCCAGAGCACTTAAAAACCCGCATCCAATTAAATATCTATACAGTATATAGTAACTCGCTTTAAAGGAAATGACCTCAGAGCACAGAAATATCCGCTTCCATTGAAATTACTCCAGAGCACTTAAAAAACTGCTTCCAAAGAAATGACTCCAGTTCACTTTATAACCCGCTTCTAATGAAATGATTGCAGAGCACTTAAAAACCCGCTTCCAGTGAAATATCTGAGAAGTATGTAAATACCTGCTTGCAACGAAATGACTCCAGAGCACTTAAAAACCCACTTCCAAAAAATTACTCCAGTTCACTTAATAACCCACTTCCAACAAAAAGACTCCATAGCACTTAAAAACCCGCTTGCAAAAAAAATGACCCCAGAGCACTTATAAACCCGCTTCTGAATAAATGACTCCAGAGCAAGTAAAAACCAGCTTCGAAGGAAATGACTCCAGAGCTCTTAAAAACCCGTGTCCAACGAAATGTCTACACAGTATATAATAACTCACTTTAAACAAAATGACCTCAGAGCACAAAAAAATCTGCTTCCAATGAAATGACTCCAGAGAACACAAAAACCCACTTCCAACGAAATGACTCCAGTTCACTTAATAAAACATGTTTCCAAAAAAAAAGACTCCCGAGCACTCAAAAACCCTTCCAACGAAATGACTCCAGAGCACTAAAAACCAGATTCCAAATAAATGACTCCAGAGAAATTAAAAACCAACTTCCAAGGAAATGACTCCAGAGCACTTAAAACCTGCATCCAATGAAATATCTATACAATATAATAACTCGCTTTAAACGAAATGACCTCAGAGCACACAAAAATCTGCTTTCATTGAAATGACTCCAGAGAACTTAAAAACCCACTTCCAAAGAAATGACTCCAGTTAACTTTATAACCCGCTTCCAATGAAATGATTGCAGGGAACTTAAAAACCTGCTTCCAGTGAAATTCTGAGCTGTATGTAAAAACCGCTTGGAAGGAAATGACTCCAGAGCACTTAATAACCCGATTCCAAAGAAAAGACTCAGAGCACATAAAAACCCGCATGCAACAAAATGACTCCAGAGCACTTAAAAACCAGCTTCCAAAGACATGACTCAGTTCACATAATAACCGATTCCAAAGAAAATCTGCAGAGCACTTAAAAAGCCGCTTGCAACAAAATGATGCCAAAGCACTTAAAAACCAGCTTCCAAGGAAATGACTCCAGAGCACTAAAAAACCTGCGTCCAACGAAATGTCTACACAGTATATAATAACTCGGTTTAAACGAAAAGACCTCAGAGCAAACCAAAATTCCCTTCCAATGAAATGACTCCAGAGCACTTAAAACCCGCTTCCAAAGAAATGGCTCTAGTTGACTTAATAACCCGCATCCAATGAAATGACTCCAGAGCACTTAAAAACCCTCTTGCAACACAATGACTCCGGAGCACTTAAAAAACCCGCTTCCAATGAAATGTCTGAGAAGAATATAAAAACTCGATTCCAAAGAAATGACTCCAGAGCACTTAAAAAATCCGCTGCCAGTGAAATGTCTGAGAAGGATGTAAAAACCCGCTTGCAACGAAATGACTCCAGAGCACTTAAAAACCCGCTTCCAACGAAATGACTCCAGAGCACTTAAAAACCCGCTTCCAGTGAAATGTCTGAGAAGTATTTAGAAACCCACTTGCAACGAAATGAGTCCAGAGCACTTAAAAACCCGATTCCAACAAACAACTCCAGAACACTTATGATCTGCTTCCAACAAAAAGACAGCAGAGCACATAAAAACCATTTGCAACAAAATGACTCCAGAGCACTTGAAAACCAGCTTCTAAAGAAATGACTCCAGAGCAATTAAAAACCTGCTTCCAAAGAAATGACTCCAGAGCACTTAATAACCCGCTTCGACGAAATGACTCCAGTTCATTTAATAACCTGCTTCCATCGAAAAGACTCCAGAGTACTTAAAAACGCCCTGGCAATGAAATGACTCCAGAGAACTTAAAAACCCGCTTCCAACGAAATGACTCCAGAGCACTAAAAAACCCGCTTCCAACGAAATGACTCCAGAGCACTTAAAAACCCGCTTGCCAGGAAATGACTCCAGAACAATTAAAAACCCGCTTCCAAAGAAGTGACTCCAGAGCACTTAAAAAACCCGCTTCCAAGGAATTGACTCCAGAGCACTTAAAAACCCACTTGAAGAAGCAACTCCAGAACACTTATGACCCACTAACAACGAAAAGACTCCAGAGCACTTAGAAACCTGCTTGCAACAAAATGACTCCAGAGCACTTAAAAAACCCACTTCCAGTGAAATTTCTGAAAAGTATGTAAAACCCGCGCTTTGCAACGAAATGACTCCAGACACTTAAAACCTGCTTCCAAAGAAATGACTACAGAGCACTAAAAAACCCGCTTCAGAATAAATGACTCCAGAGCAACTAAAAACCCCTTCCAAGGAAATGATTCCAGAGCACTTAAAAACCTGCTTCCAATGAAATGACTCCAGAGCACTTAAAAAAACCTGCTTCCAGTGAAATGTCTGAGAAGTATGTAAAAAACCCGCTTGCAACAAAATGACACCAGAGCACTTAAAAACCCGGTTCCAAGGAAATGACTCCAGAGCACTTCAAAACCCGCTTGCAAGGAAATGACTCCAGAACAATTAAAAACCTGCTTCCAAGGAAATGACTCCAGAGCACTTAAAAACCCGCTTCCAAGGAATTGACTCCAGAGCACTTAAAAACCCACTTGCAACAAGCAACTTCAGAACACTTAGGACCCGCTTCCAATGAAATGACTCCAGAATACTTAAAAACCCGCTTCCAACATCATGACTCCAGATAACTTAAAAACCAGCTTCCAACGAAATGACTCCAGTTCACTTTATAACCCACTTCCAACGAAATGATTGCAGAGCACTTAAAAACACACTTCCAGTGAAATTCTGAGTAGTATGTAAAAACCGCTTGGAACGAAATGACTCCAGAGCACTTAAAACCCACTTGCAACAATATAACTCCAGAGCACTTAAAAACCATCTTCCAAAGAAATGACTCCAGTTCACTTAATAACCCGATTCCAACGACAAGACTCCAGAGCACTTAAAAACCCGCTTGCAACAAAATGACTCCAGAGCACTTAAAAAACACTTCTGAATAAATGACACCAGAGCAATCAAAAACCCGCTTCCAAGGAAATGACTACAGAGCACTTAAAAACCCGCTTCCGAATAAATGACACCAGAGCAATTAAAAACCCGCTTCCAAAGAAATGAGTCCAGTTCACTTTATAACCTGCTGCCAACGAAATGATTGCAGAGCAGTTAAAAACCTGCTTCCAGTGAAATGTCTGAGAAGTATGTAAAAACCTGCTTGGAAGGAAATTACTCGAGAGCACTTAAAAACACGATTCTAACGAAAAAATCCACAACACTTATGACCCGCTTCCAACAAAAGGACTCCAGAGCACTTAAAAACCCACTTCCAAAAAATTACTCCAGTTCACTTAATAACCCACTTCCAACAAAAAGACTCCAGAGCACTTAAAAACCCGCTTGCAAAAAAATGACCCCAGAGCACTTATTAACCCGCTTCCGAATAAATGACTCCAGAGCAAATAAAAACCCACTTCAAAGAAATGACTCCAGACCTCTTCAATACCCGCATCCAACGAAATGTCTACACAGTACATAATAACTCACTTTAAACAAAATGACCTCAGAGCACACAAAAATCTGCTTCCAATGAAATGACTCCAGAGCACTCAAAAACCCACTTCCAATGAAATGACTCAGTTCACTTAATAAAACGCTCCAAAAAAAAAGACTCCCGAGCACTCAAAAACCCGCTTCCAAACGAAATGACTCCAGAGCACTAAAACCCGATTCCAAATAAATGACTCCAGAGAAATTAAAAACCAACTTCCAAGGAAATGACTTCAGAGCACTTAAAACCTGCATCCAATGAAATATCTATACAATATAATAACTCGCTTTAAACGAAATGACCTCAGAGCACACAAAAATCTGCTTTCATTGAAATGACTCCAGAGCACTTAAAAACCCACTTCCAAAGAAATGACTCAATTAACTTTATAACCCGCTTCCAATGAAATGACTGCAGGGAACTTAAAACCTGCTTCCAGTGAAATTCTGAGCTGTATGTAAAAACCGCTTGGAACGAAATGACTCCAGAGCACTTAATAACCCGATTCCAAAGAAAAGACTCCAGAGCACGTAAAAACCCGCATGCAACAAAATAACTCCAGAGAACTTAAAAACGAGCTTCCAAAGACATGACTCCAGTTCACTTAATAACCCGATTCCAAAGAAAATCTGCAGAGCACTTAAAAAGCCGCTTGCAACAAAATGACGCCAAAGCACTTAAAAACCAGCTTGCAAGGAAATGACTCCAGAGCACTTAAAAACCTGCGTAAATTGAAATGACTCCACAGCAATTAAAAAAACACTTCCAACGAAATGACTCTAGAGCACTTAAAAACCTGCTTCCAATGAAAGGATACCAGAACACTTAAAAACCCGATTACAACGAAATGACTCCAGAGCACTTAAAACCTTGCTTCCAAAGAAATGACTCTGGAGCACTTAAAAACCTGCTACCAACGAAAGGATAACAGAAGACTTAAAAACCCGCTTCCAAAGAAAGGACACCAGAACACTTAAAAACACGCTGCCAAAAAAATGACCTCAGAGCACATAAAAAACCGTTTCCAATGAAATGAATCCAGGGTACTTACAAACCCGCTTCCAAACAAACAACTCCAGAGCACTTAAAAACCTGCTTCCATAGAAATGACTCCAGAGCACTTAAAAACCTACTTCCAACGAAAGGATACCAGAACATTTAAAAACCCGCTTACAACGACATGACTCCAGAGCACTTAAAAACCCGCTTCCAATGAAAGGACACCAGAGCACTTAAAAACCCGCTTACATCGAAATGATTCCAGAGCACTTAAAAACCCGCTTCCAATGAAAGGACACCAGAACATTTAAAAACCAGCTTCCAACGAAAGGATACCAGTACACTTAAAAACCCACTTCCAACAAAATGACTCCAGAGCACTTAAAAACCTGCTTCCAACGAAAGGACAGCAGAACACTTAAAAACCCGCTTCTAACGAAATGACTCAAGAGCACTTAAAAACCCGCTTCCAACGAAAGGATACCAGAACACTTAAAACCCGCCCAAAAAATGACCTCAGCACACATAAAAAACCTTTTCCAACCAAATGACTCCAGAGCACTTAAAATACCACTTCTAATGAAATGACTCCAGAGCACTCTAAAACCTGCTTCCAACGAAATGACTTCAGAGCACTTAAACACCCGCTTTAAATGAAGTGATGACACAGCAATTAAAAACACGCTTCCAACGAAATGACCTCAGAGCACATAAAAACCCGTTTCCAACGAAATGAATGCAGAACACTTAAAAACCCACTTCCAACTAAATGACTCCAGAGCACTTAAAAACCCGCTTCCAAGGAAATGACTCCAGAGCACTTAAAAACCCGCTTCCAACAAAATGACCCCAGAGCACTTAAAAACCCGCTTACAACGAAAGGACACCAGAACACATAAAAACCAGCTTACAACGAAATGACTCCAGAGCACTTAAAAACCCGCTTAAATCAAAATGCCTCCACAGCAATTAAAAAAAATGCTTCCAACGAAATGACTCTAGAGCACTTAAAAACCTGCTTCCAACGAAAGTATACCAGAACACTTAAAAACCCGCTTACAACGAAATGACTCCAGAGCACTTAAAAACTTGCTTCCAAAGAAATGACTCCGGAGCACTTAAAAACCTGCTACCAACGAAAGGATACCAGAAGACTTAAAAACCGCTTCCAAAGAAAGGACACCAGAACACTTAAAAACACGCTGCCAAAAAATGACCTCAGAGCACATAAAAAACAGTTTCAAACAAAATGAATCCAGGATACAAACCCGCTTCCAACCAAAGGACTCTGGAGGACTTAAAAATCCGATTCCAACGAAATGACTCCAGAGCACTTAAAAACCCTCTTAAAACGAAAAGAATCGACAGCAATTAAAAACACCGTTCCAACGGAATGACTCCAGAGCACTTAAAAACCCGCTTCCAACAAAAGGACACCAGAATACTTAAAAACCCGCTTCCAACGAAATGACCTCAAAGCACATAAACCCCGTTTCCAAAGAAATGACTCCAGAGCACTTAAAAACCTGCTACCAACGAAAGGATACCAGAAGACTTAAAAACCCGCTTCCAAAGAAAGGACACCAAAACACTTAAAAACATGCTTCCCAAAAAATGACCTCAGAGCACGTAAAAAACCGTTTCCATTGAAATGAATCCAGGGTACTTACAAACCCGCTTCCAACCACACGACTCCAGAGCACTTAAAAAGCCGCTTCCAAGGAAATGACTTCAGAGCACTTAAACACCTGCTTTAAACGAAGTGATGCCACAGCAATTAAAAACAGCAATTAAAAACACGCTTCCAACGAAATGACCTCAGAGCACATAAAAACCCGTTTCCTACTAAATGACTCCAGAGCACTTAAATACCCGCTTCCAAGGAAATGACTCCAGAGCACTTAAAAACCCGCTTTCAACGAAATGACCCCAGAGCACTTAAAAATCCGCTTACAACGAAATGACTCTAGAGCACTTAAAAACCTGCTTCCAACGAAAGGATACCAGAACACTTAAAAACCCGCTTACAACGAAATGACTCCAGAGCACTTAAAACCTTGCTTCAAAGAAATGACTCTGGAGCACTTAAAAACCTGATACCAACGAAAGGATACCAGAAAACTTAAAAACCCGCTTCCAAAGAAAGGACACCAGAACACTTAAAAACACGCTGCCAAAAAAATGACCTCAGAGCACATAAAAAACCCTTTCCAACGAAATGAATCCAGGGTACTTACAAACCTGCTTCCAAACAAACAACTCCAGAGCACTTAAAAAGCCGCTTCCAAAGAAATTACTCCAGAGCACTTAAAAACCTACTTCCAACGAAAGGATACCAGAGCACTTAAAAACCCGCTTCAAACGAAATGACCTCAAAGTACATAAACCCTGTTTCCAAAGAAATGACTCCAGAGCACTTAAAAACCCGCTTCCAACGAAAAGAACCCAGAGCACTTAAAAATCAGCTACCAACGAAATGTCTCCAGAGCACTTAAAAATCTGTTCCCAAGGTAATGACTCCAGAGCACTTAAAAACCCACTACCAACAAAATGACCCCAAAGCACTTAAAAACCAGCTTCCAACGAAAGGACACCAGATCACTTAAAAACCAGCTTCCAACGAAATGACTCCAGAGCACCTAAAACCTTGCTTCCAAAGAAATGACTCCAGAGCACTTACAAACCTGCTTCCAATGAAATGACTCCAGAGCACTTAAAAACCCGCTTCCAATGAAAGGACACCAGAACATTTAAAAACCCGCTTCCAACGAAAGGATACCAGAACACTTAAAAACCCACTTCCAACAAAATGACTCCAGAGCACTTAAAAACCTGCTTCCAACGAAAGGATACCAGAGCACTTAAAAACCCGCTTCCAACGAAATGACCTCAAAGCACATAAACCCCGTTTCCAAAGAAATGATTCCAGAGCACTAAAAACCCGCTTTCAAAAATGACTCCAGAAATGACTCCAGAGCACTTAAAAACCAGCTACCAACAAAATGACTCCAGAGCAGTTAAAAAAAAACTGTTCCCAAGGTAAAGACACCAGAGCCCTTAAAAACCCACTTCCAAAGAAATGACCCCAAAGCACTTAAAAACCTGCTTCCAACGAAATGACTCCAGAGCTCCTAAAACCTTGCTTCCTAAGAAATGACTCCAGAGCACTTACAAACCTGCTTCCAACGAAATGACTCCAGAGCACTTAAAAACCCGCTTACAATGAAAGGACACCAGAACACATAAAAACCAGCTTACAACGAAATGACTCCAGAGCACGTAAAAACCTGCTTAAATCAAAATGACTCCAAAGCAATTAAAAAACGCTCCAACGAAATGACTCTAGAGCACTTAAAAACCTGCTTCCAACGAAAGGATACGAGAACACTTAAAAACCCGCTTACAACGAAATGATTCCAGAGCACTTAAAAACCCGCTTCCAATGAAAGGACACCAGAACATTTAAAAACCCGCTTCCAACGAAAGGATACCAGAACACGTAAAAACCCACTTCCAACAAAATGACTCCAGAGCACTTAAAAACCAACAAAAGGACACCAGAACACTTAAAAACCCGTTTCCAAAACATAAATGACTCAAGAGCACTTAAAAACCCGCTTCCAACGAAAGGATACCAGAACACTTAAAAACCCACTTCTAACAAAATGACTCCAGAGCACTTAAAAACCGGCTTCCAACGAAATGACTCAAGAGCACTTAAAAACCCGCTTCCAACGAAAGGATACTAGAACACTTAAAAACCTGCTTCCAACGAAATGACTTCAGAGCACTTAAACACCCGCTTTAAATGAAGTGATGCTACAGCAATTAAAAACACGCTTCCAATGAAATGACCTCAGAGCACATAAAAACCCGTTTCCAACAAAATGAATCCAGAACACTTAAAAACCCGCTTCAAAGGAAATGACTCCAGAGCACTTAAAAACCCGCTTCCAACGAAATGACCTCAAAGCACATAAACCCGCTTTCAAAAAATGATTCCAGAGCACTAAAAACCCGCTTTCCAACAAAATGACTCCAGAGCACTTAAAAACCCTCTTCCAACGAAATGAATCCAGAGCACTTAAAAACCAGCTACCAACAAAATGACTCCAGAGCAGTTAAAAAAAACTGTTTCCAAGGTAAAGACTCCAGAGCACTTAAAAACCCACTTCCAACGAAATGACCCCAAAGCACTTAAAAACCTTCTTCCAACGGAAATGACTCCAGAGCTCCTAAAACCTTGCTTCCTAAGAAATGACTCCAGAGCACTTACAAACCTGCTTCCAACGAAATGACTCCAGAGCACTTAAAAACCCTCTTACAATGAAAGGACACCAGAACACATAAAAACCAGCTTACAACGAAATGACTCCAGAGCACGTAAAAACCCGCTTTAAAGAAAAAATGACTCCACAGCAATTAAAAAAACGCTTCCAACGAAATGACTCTAGAGCACTTAAAAAATTGCTTCCAACGAAAGGATACCAGAACACTTAAAAACCCGCTTACAACAAAATGACTCCAGAGCACTTAAAAACTCGCTTCCAATGAAAGGACACCAGAACACTTAAAAACCCGCCCAACGAAAGGATACCAGAACATTTAAAACCCGTTTCCAAAGAAAGGATACCAGAACACTTAAAAACCCACTTCCGACAAAATGACTCCAGAGCACTTAAAAACCTGCTTCCAACGAAAGGACACCAGGACACTTAAAAACCCGCTTCCAACGAAATGACTCAAGAGCATTTAAAAACCCGCTTACAACGAAAGGACACCAGAACACATAAAAACCAGCTTACAACGAAATGACTCCAGAGCACTTAAAAACCCGCTTAAATCAAAATGCCTCCACAGCAATTAAAAAAATGCTTCCAACAAAAATGACTCTAGAGCACTTAAAAAACCTGCTTCCAACAAAATTATACCAGAACACTTAAAAACCCACTTACAAATGAAATGACTCAGAGCACTTAAAAACTTGCTTCCAAAGAAATGACTCCGGAGCACTTAAAAACCTGCTACCAACGAAAGGATACCAGAAGACTTAAAAACCGCTTCCAAAGAAATGACACCAGAACACTTAAAAACACGCTGCCAAAAAAATGACCTCAGAGCACATAAAAAACAGTTTCAAACAAAATGAATCCAGGATACAAACCCGCTTCCAACCAAAGGACTCTGGAGGACTTAAAAATCCGATTCCAACGAAATGACTCCAGAGCACTTAAAAACCCTCTTAAAACGAAAAGAATCGACAGCAATTAAAAACACCGTTCCAACGGAATGACTCAGAACACTTAAAAACCCGCTTCCAACAAAAGGACACCAGAATACTTAAAAACCCGCTTCCAATGAAATGACCTCAAAGCACATAAACCCGTTTCCAAACAAAATGACTCCAGAGCACTTAAAAACCTGCTACCAACGAAAGGATACCAGAAGACTTAAAAACCCGCTTCCAAAGAAAGGACACCAAAACACTTAAAAACATGCTTCCCAAAAAATGACCTCAGAGCACGTAAAAAACCGTTTCCATTGAAATGAATCCAGGGTACTTACAAACCCGCTTCCAACCACACGACTCCAGAGCACTTAAAAAGCCGCTTCCAAGGAAATGACTTCAGAGCACTTAAACACCTGCTTTAAATGAAGTGATGCCACAGCAATTAAAAACACGCTTCCAATGAAATGACCTCAGAGCACATAAAAACCCGTTTCCTACTAAATGACTCCAGAGCACTTAAATACCCGCTTCCAACTAAATGACTCCAGAGCACTTAAAAACCCGCTTCCAAGGAAATGACTCCAGAGCACTTAAAACCCGCTTTCAGCAGAAATGACCCCAGAGCACTTAAAAATCCGCTTTACAGCGAAATGACTCTAGAGCACTTAAAAACCTGCTTCCAACGAAAGGATACCAGAACACTTAAAAACCCGCTTACAACGAAATGACTCCAGAGCACTTAAAACCTTGCTTCCAAAGAAATGACTCTGGAGCACTTAAAAACCTGATACCAATGAAAGGATACCAGAAGACTTAAAAACCCGCTTCCAAAGAAAGGACACCAGAACACTTAAAAACACGCTGCCAAAAAAATGACCTCAGAGCACATAAAAAACCCTTTCCAACGAAATGAATCCAGGGTATTTACAAACCTGCTTCCAAACAAACAACTCCAGAGCACTTAAAAAGCCGCTTCCAAAGAAATTACTCCAGAGCACTTAAAAACCTACTTCCAACGAAAGGATACCAGAGCACTTAAAAACCCGCTTCAAACGAAATGACCTCAAAGTACATAAACCCTGTTTCCAAAGAAATGATTCCAGAGCACTAAAAACCTGCTTTCAATGAAATGACTCAGAGCACTTAAAAACCCGCTTCCAAAAAAAAGAATCCAGAGCACTTAAAAATCAGCTACCAACGAAATGTCTCCAGAGCACTTAAAAATCTGTTCCCAAGGTAATGACTCCAGAGCACTTAAAAACCCACTACCAACAAAATGACCCCAAAGCACTTAAAAACCAGCTTCCAACGAAAGGACACCAGATCACTTAAAAACCAGCTTCCAAACGAAATGACTCCAGAGCACCTAAAACCTTGCTTCCCAAAGAAATGACTCCAGAGCACTTACAAACCTGCTTCCAATGAAATGACTCCAGAGCACTTAAAAAACCCGCTTCCAATGAAAGGACACCAGAACATTTAAAAACCCTTTAAACGAAAGGATACCAGAACACTTAAAAACCCACTTCCAACAAAATGACTCCAGAGCACTTAAAAACCTGCTTCCAACGAAAGGATACCAGAGCACTTAAAAACCCGCTTCCAACGAAATGACCTCAAAGCACATAAACCCCGTTTCCAAAGAAATGATTCCAGAGCACTAAAAACCCGCTTTCCACGAAATGACTCCAGAGCACTTAAAATCCCTCTTCCAACGAAATGAATCCAGAGCACTTAAAAACCAGCTACCAACAAAATGACTCCAGAGCAGTTAAAAAAAACTGTTCCCAAGGTAAAGACACCAGAGCCCTTAAAAACCCACTTCCAAAGAAATGACCCCAAAGCACTTAAAAACCTGCTTCCAACGAAATGACTCCAGAGCTCCTAAAACCTTGCTTCCTAAGAAATGACTCCAGAGCACTTACAAACCTGCTTCCAACGAAATGACTCCAGAGCACTTAAAACCCTCTTACAATGAAAGGACACCAGAACACATAAAACCAGCTTACAACGAAATGACTCCGAGCACGTAAAAACCTGCTTAAATCAAAATGACTCCACAGCAATTAAAAACGCTTCCAAAGAAATGACTCTAGAGCACTTAAAAACCTGCTTCCAACGAAAGGATCTGAGAACACTTAAAAACCCGTTACAAACGAAATGATTCCAGAGCACTTAAAAACCCGCTTCCAATGAAAGGACACCAGAACATTTAAAACCCGCTTCCACGAAAGGATACCAGAACACGTAAAACCCACTTCCAACAAAATGACTCAGAGCACTTAAAAACCTGCTTCCAACAAAAGGACACCAGAACACTTAAAAACCGCTTCCAAACGAAATGACTCAAGAGCACTTAAAAAATGAAAGGATACCAGAACACTTAAAAAACTTCTAACAAATTGACTCCAGAGTACTTAAAAATGACTACTGTGAAATGACTCAAGAGCACTTAAAAACCCGCTTCCAACTAAAGGATACCAGAACACTTAAAAACCTGCTTCAAACGAATGTGAGCTTAAACACACGATTTAAATGAAGTGATGCTACAGCAATTAAAAACACGCTTCCAATGAAATGACCTCAGAGCACATAAAAACCCGTTTCCAACAAAATGAATCAGAACACTTAAAAACCCGCTTCCAAGGAAATGACTCCAGAGCACTTAAAAACCCGCTCCAACTAAATGACCTCAAAGCACATAAACCCCGTTTCCAAAAAATGATTCCAGAGCACTAAAAACCCGCTTTCCACTAAATGACTCCAGAGCACTTAAAACCCTCTTCCAACGAAATGAATCCAGAGCACTTAAAACCAGCTACCAACAAAATGACTCCAGAGCAGTTAAAAAAACTGTTTCAAGGTAAAGACTCAGAGCACTTCAAATCCCACTTCCAACGAAATGACCCCAAAGCACTTAAAACCTTCTTCCAACGAAATGACTCCAGAGCTCCTAAAACCTTGCTTCCTAAGAAATGACTCCAGAGCACTTACAAACCTGCTTCCAACGAAATGACTCCAGAGCACTTAAAAACCCTCTTACAATGAAAGGACACCAGAACACATAAAACCAGCTTACAACGAAATGACTCCAGAGCACGTAAAAACCCTTTTAAATCGAAATGACTCCACAGCAATTAAAAAAACGCTCCAACGAAATGACTCTAGAGCACTTAAAAATTGCTTCCAACGAAAGGATACCAGAACACTTAAAACCCGCTTACAACAAAATGACTCAGAGCACTTAAAAACTCGCTTCCAATGAAAGGACACCAGAACACTTAAAAACCCGCCAACGAAAGGATACCAGAACATTTAAAAACCCGCTTCCAAAGAAAGGATACCAGAACACTTAAAAACCCACTTCCAACAAAATGACTCAGAACACTTAAAACCTGCTCCAACGAAAGGACACCAGGACACTTAAAACCCAACTCCAACGAAATGCCTCAAGAGCACTTAAAACCCCCTTCCAACGAAAGGATACAGAACACTTAAAAACCCGCTTCCAAAGAAATGACTTCAGAGCACTTAAACACCCTTTAAATGAAGTGATGCCAC
>JAEOAE010001773.1:0-18669 GCA_036365155.1 Meriones psammophilus
TCCTGTAAGGAGAGCTTTAGCTACCTAGCGATAGCGACATATAGCGACTGATAGCGAGACATAGATGGGGCAAGACACTTTCTGTGAAGCCGACCGGCAGACTAGTAGCCAGAAATAGACGTGTTGTTGTTCTGCATTTTCCAGGAAGAATGAGAGTTTGTTTTCATAGAGTAGACGTGTCCTTTGCATACGGGAACTCTCACCTTCAAGAGCAGGATCTTTTCGACGGAGCTTTCTGATGTGCGTCTGGGTAGCTCCTGTGGAGCTTTTTGTTTTCTGCCGCTTATTCCTCGTGGTCGCGCCTCCCCCTCGGAGGCCTCACACGTAAAAAAGCGTTGCCACTTGATCGCTCGAAGAGTGACTTCCTGCTGAACTGCTGCCGACAGACTCTCCCTGCCGAACTTCACCGCCACCGATCTGACAGCACGTCAACAAGGACACATCCACGCGATCCGCTGAGAACCAACTGTTCCACACCGCGTTAGCATACTACATTCTTCTCTTTGCCGGTCCTGGATGTCCTTCGTGGACAGTATAAATGCCAGCGGGCCATGTTTACACTACTGCACTCTTTATAATGTCCGTCTTCTTCTTCTTCTTCTTCCTCACTTCTGCGTTCCATCTCCTCTCACGCATCGCGTCTACGTATGAAGTATACATCGCCTCAACAGCGTTGCTTGAATTTCTTTCCTTTCCCGCATCAAATGCAGCACCAAATACCGCTTGACTTCACTTTATCGAGGCATCTGGTGAGAAACGTCTTGAAAAGAAAAAGAAGTTGAATGTACCTTTCTTCCGGTACTGCCATTGATGATACTTTTGTTTGCCTTCCCCTGACCGGCCCAGGACCCACGGAAGCGAAGAATTGCCTCTTCAACGGTGTCTTTAAAATGAACACTTCGACATGAACATCTCACAGAGCCCCATGCGATGCGCACGAGAAAATGACCTGGAAATCAACAATCAAAAGAAATTGAAAACGTGGTGCTTGTCCATCAAGACACGTACCAGACGCAGAACAAACGCTTCTATTTAAGACTGCCACAAGACGGCCAAAGTGCACTGCCCTCCAAATGAAATAAGTGTGCACTGCTACTGTCTCGTCCCATCCCTCAAATGAAAGAAGTCGATGCCAATGCTGTCTGTCTGGTCTAGCCGCTCCAAATGAAAGAAGTATATACTACTCCTGTCTTGTCTCATCGCAGATATCTTCTGAACTGTGAGCAGTGCAGCCACATCAAACAACCGAAGAGAAGCTGCAGTAACAACCGGCAACCCGCAAGAAGTCTCAGGCAGACCAGGTCTTCTTATAAATTGAAAAGAAACATCGAAAACTCGTAGCAGGCACAGACTCACGGGCCTCCAACATGAACGTTCCCGGTTGACATCAAGAGCAAGATTCTTCACCTGCGCAAGTGTGGATATCTTCTGTTTCAAAAGTGAAATGCACGAGACGTGGCTTATGCTAGCTTGCAGATAGTGGTCCTCTCAATAAACAAATTGACATAAACCCAACTAAAATATCTACAGATCAGTCGACCATGATACAAATCCCTTTTTTACAGACGCACTCATGGCCACCACAAGAAACTGAGATTTTCTACATATCACAATCCCCTCGGTCATGTGCGTGTCGCTTGGGAACGTCTTCACAAGAAGCACACCAACTGTCCTCCTCCCACTACTACAACATTCCTACTGCTATAGTACTATTACTACTCCCACTATACTACTACTTCTACTACTACAATATTAGTGCTGCTATAGCACTGTGATTCTGGTCACTATACAGCAACAAGTACTGCTACTACTATTACTGCTCCTACTACTACTACAGAAGTCCTACAACTATAGTACTATTTACTACTCCCACTAGACTAATATTATTAGTGCTCCTATTACTACATTATTATTAGTGCTAGAGTATTATGACTACTTCTGTCATACTACTACAAGCTACTACAGTACAGCAAACCGCTACTACTATCAATATTACTACAACTACTTCTATCTATACGCTACAACCCAACAAGCACTACTATTGAACCACCATTACCACTACTACAGCTACTATGGTCCATCCACTGCTATTACGACTACTACTACAACAACACACTATACTGCACTACTACTATTGCTACTACTATGCTGCTACTACTACTCTCTTGCTGTTGCTATACTACTACTACAACAACTACTACACCTTACCATACTATTGCTATCCTGTTATTAATACTGCTGCTATGCTACTACTACTGCTAATGATGCTACTCCTATTGTCACTTCTCTCCTACAATGCACTACAAGAACAACAATCATTACTAACCTTCCTTCCATTACTATACGACAATCCCCCAGTACTGCTACTACTACTATAGCTACTATCACTATTCCTCTATCGTCGGCCCCGCTGCTAATCTCCTCCCTACTTACACTACTCCCATTACTACTGCAGCAGACCCTTACTACTACTACTACTACTACTAGCTATGCCTATATACACACTTCCCCTACTAATATCCCTCCTACTCCCTATTGCTGCTTGCAATACACTAAACAAGGATGTACTGCAAAGCACCATGTTCACTGAAAAGTTGAAGGTCTTCTTCTTCTTTTTTTTGCTTCATTGCGCGTAGTGCGCGTCTGCAAAGTGAGGAAATCTCCCTGCGACAGTGTCCCCAAAGATGCATGTCTACTAGTGGATCTTTCGTTTCTTCCTCTCTATTCCTCCGGAAGCAACAGCAGAAAGAATCCTTTCTCTCTGCAGCTGCACTGCCGCAGCAAATGTTATTATCTCTCACCTGCTGCTCAACGTTAAGGTCGGTGGGGGTCGAGCAGAAGAATATGAGACGCGCAGCTCAGATCCAAACCGTGGGCACCGAAGTTCATTGACAGCAGCAGCACGGTACTGCTGCAGTCCGGTTGAAAACGCTTGATCGTAGCGTCTCTTCCACCTTTCTCATGCATCTTATAAAGCAGCAGCAGCAGCAAGCACATCCAGCAGCAGCAGCAGCAATATACAGCAGCAGCAGCACCACGTATGTCAGCAACATCATACATATCCAGCAGCATGCGTATTCAGCAGCGGCACGCACACAGCAGCAACATGCTATCCAGCAGCAGCAGCACGCCCATCCAGCAGCAGCAGCAGCGCGCCTATCCAGCAGCAGCATAATGCATATCAAAAGCACATTTCTTTCTTCCTTGTCTATATCTCTTCCGTATCCTTCTTTTTCTTCTTCATGTCCTCTCTGTGTTCATTACAGAGCATACTTGTGGAGATGTATGCATGTCTCTCTTGTCTGTCTGCTCACACTAAATAGTAGACGCCCTTCGGCTAATCTGTCACCAATGCAGACTTTTCAATCAAAAACACTCACTCTATAGCGGAACTAAAGCTCACACGTCGAGGGAATGCAGCATCGTATCAGCGATACAAACGGCGAGACATAGTAAGAACTGTGGATACCTCCGCAGGAGTATGCATGCACTGGGCTCCATATATATCCCCATATAGGCATGCAATGTCCTCCAAATATATCTCCATCTATACAGGCAACATCCTCCACATACAAATCTCCATCTATGCAGCCAATATCCTTCATATATATCTTTGAGCTACACATGTAATATCTTCCACATATATATCTCCATCGATGCATGCATTGGCCTCCATATATATATCTCCGGCTACGCCTGCATTTGGTCTCCATATATCTCCAGTTATGCATGCACTACCAACGTATAGTCCTTCACCAACAGCAGCAGAGAGCAGCAAGGCGTCCAAGATACAGAGGAAACACATCACTTCTCCTTCTATATACACTAGACATGTCGCTCGCAGCCTTGGTTTATCCGCTATATACGACAGAGAGATAAACATTAACACATATATATATATATATATATATGTATGTGTATTTATATACGCACAGGTATCTGTACACATATACACATACATGCGTCTTTAGCTCTGATAACATATATGTACAGATATGTAGCCACACTCGCATGTATATACGTATATCTATATATATAGAGAGGCGGGAGAGAGAGAAAGAGAGTAATGCCCACATACATATATATCTGTGTATACATACACCCGTACATGTATATACATATATATATATATATATATATATATACACAGAGAGAGAGACCAATACCCGTAGCTGTAGATGGCTGTACGCATAGCTGGGTAGGCAGGCGCATGCAGAGGGGACCTGCGGAAGAGATAGAAAGACGTACTTTCTCTCATAAAGTGGCAGCATCGAATATGGTGTTTTTCGAGAAGCATCCAAGGAGAAAGAGGCTCTCCCACAGAGAAGAAGCGACAATGATCTTCGGACAGCGAGGCACCAGTTGAACTTCATTTGTGCTTGTCTCCTTCTTCAAAATCGACCGGGAGACTTCACACGAAGACGGCTGTCTCCCTCTTGCGACGCTTGCTGCGATTCTTTGTGTCTCGTCTCTTCTGCAGGTGTCTCTGCTATCTCTCGGTCGTCTATGTACTGCTTCAGCATCAGTTTTCTTCTTGGGAGACATCCCGCTGCAGGCCTTCTTCTTGAATGTGACTCCCGTGTTGCCATCTCTCTTCCACACGATCTTGTTTCCACTGCACCTTCTTCTTCTTCTGTGAAAATTCGCTCTTCTTCGGTGTCTCCTGTTCTGTGCTTGCTTGCGGCGTCTCGTCTCCGTCAGCAAAGAGAAACCCCACATTTCTTCTTCTTTCTCATCTCTTCTCCAGGACTCTTTTTCTCCCCTATTTGAAGGCCCTCTTTTCCTCCACTCTTCGCATTGGCGTCTATCGCTATGTCCCGTCTCCTCCACTCTGCCGCTCCTCCAACTGCCGCTCCGCCGTCGCTGCAGACACCTTCGCACGCAGCTTCTCCGCTGGCTCTTCATCGCCTTCGCGCTTTCCACCTTCCTCGTCTCTCGTCTCCCCAGACCCCCTGCCGTGTCGGCGACACTCTCTCCCAACGTCTCCTTCAAAACTAACTCTTCTTAACACCAGAGACTGCTGCTGCAAAAGTCTTGCTGCTGCTGCACGTGTATTGCTGCTGCTGCTGGTGTTGCTGCTCCAGAAGGTTTGCTGCTGTAGACGTTGTTGCTGCTCAAAGGTTGCTGTTTGCAGTTGCTGCTGCTGCAGTTGTTGTTGTTGGTTTCCGAATATTGCTGCTGCTGTGGAGAGCCACATGCACTGGGGGGTTGCTTGCTGGCAGGGGCTGCAGGAGGTGTTCAGGGATGTTATTTTGAGCGTACTTTTTTGGAGTGAATGATGTTGAAGATTCTGCGCACGACTAAAACATTTTTGCTGCTGCAGAAAAAGATCGCATCATCTTCATCAATGTCTGCTTCCTGAGCCCAGGCGACAACGTCACTGGCAGCTTAACATTCCCACACAGCAGCAGCGCGAGGAGAGCGTTTTCTTTTCGTGTGTTTGCTGCAGCAGCAGCAGACTTGCTCGGCGGCCGCATATCGAGCTGCAGAGCCGTAGAGAAATCTTCTTGTCTCCCTCCAGAGGAGAAGCCGCTGCTGTCTCGGTGGGACGTGCTGCTGCATGCAGCGCGCCGGAGACAGCTGCTGTGAGTGATCGTTGCGACAGCAATAAACGCAACATGTCCCCTTCAGCAGAGACGGGACAAGTGAGGGAGACAGGCGCATCAAAGGAAAGCAGAGCCATCGAACAGTGCATCAGAAGCAGCAGAATCCACTGGTGTCTCTGTCCCTTCGAATTGAAAAGAAACGGATCTTTCATCTATACCGCGGATACATGCAAACCTCCTCGCTTTCTCCGTCTCTGTCCCTGCTGCTGCCACCCCGCAGCTGCCATCCCGAGCCAGCATCGCCTCCAGTTAGGGAGAATGCTTTGTTGTCTCCGTCTCTGTCTCCTGTTCGCAGCAACGATCCGAAGACAGCACCATCGAAGCCGCTGCGGCACCGAAAAAACGCTGTCTCCTGCGGGCGAGCAGCAGCAACAGCAGACGCCGCACAGTTGCCAGGTGATGTAGAGGAGAAAGGAGATGCGTCGCGTCGCGAGGGGAAAATTCAAAAGTTTTTGCTGCTGCTTGGAAGAGTTCTTCCTTTATCAGAGACGAGACATGGGAAGAGCCGCCGGCGAAATGACTCTTCAGAGCGGTGTTGTTGCATGCCTGGAGACAGTGTCCGCTGCTGTCCCCGCTCTGGGAGACGCTGTCTCTGCTGATGAATTAAAACGACGCCTGCATGACTTTCGCGCTTCTGCAAGACCTCTGGAAACCATCGCCCCACAATTTCAATTGCCTGCGGAGACACGCTTTCTGTCTCCACTTCGAGAGGACTTCCACAGGTAATCTGCGGGCTTTCCAACAAAGCTTAGAGAGGCGTCCTCTCTCCTTCGTCTATCACGCAGTCTCGGCGTCTCTCTCCACCAGAGAACCCATTTTTTCCAGACACCGACCAGCGAGAAGCTGCACTGCTGCTGCTGCTAGAAAGCACCGACCTGCTGCTGCTCGTGACGCCGCCATTGTCTCCTCTGCCGTGGTTTTTCTGCAGTAGAGATTCACAGAAGAAACGTCTCTCGGGCGATCTTACGTCGTTTCTCCACACTTCATTGCTGCCACTACGTTGTACTTCAAGACATTCACCGTCAACCCCGGCTGCTGTGTTGCCAGTTGCTGCTGCTGCTGCTGGGTTAGTCCCTTCTGCTGCTGGTCTGTGGCTTGCTGCCGCGGCTGCTGCTGGATCAGTTGCTGCCTGCTGCTGCTGGGCGGTAAGTCCCTGCTGCTGCTGCTGCTCCACAGCTGCTGCTCACCAGTTGCTGCAGCCGCACTGGCGGAGGGTTGCGGGAAGTAGGCCAGTCGGTCTAGTAGATGAATGTTTGTATCTGGAGGCGTTTCCATTTGCTCCAGGAGTCTGCGAGCGAGACGCTGTCTCCTGAATGCAAGGGATCTCCTGTCGAGCTCTGCATTGGCTCTTGCTCCGTGTGTTTTATAAGGCCAATCAAATGTGGTGTTATGCTCAACAGGCGACTGCAGGCGATCAAGAAGTCGGATTGATAGGCCACTGCGGCCAGCACTTTGGGCAATACCGCAGTGGAGGTCGTCTGCAGAGCTGCCAGCATCAGAACACACAACACCTCTGAAGTTTCCTGTCTCCTTCGCAGACTCACAGAGACAGGAGACGACAGAGGGAGACAAAGACGCCGGACAGAAAGACGAGACGTCGGGAGACACCACAAAGGAGATACAGAGACACGCAGAAATCCACCCAGAGCTGGGTGAGACGCAGGAGACGAGACAGGGCCCACGCATTACATGGAGACGAGACGTGGACACAACAGCACAGGCCTTCGCCAGCGAGATAACCTACAACCACCAGCCGATCACATCCGCGAAGCCTTCCATTTCGTGCGGGATTCCACACACCTATAGTTCATCTAGACTGAGACATCACATGTACATCTCTCTCTCTCTATATATATATATATATGGTGAAAGTCTATCTATTTGTGTGTCTCCGTCTCTCTCTGTCTCTGTCTCTCTCTCTATAGAAATATATACACACATATAAATCAACATATATGTGTTTCCGTCTCTCGCCCTCTGTGTCTCTCTTTACCTATGAGAAAAGTAGATCTATATATATATCCGTCTCTCTTTTTCTCTGTGTATAAAGGGCGAAGAGGGGAGATAAAGAAGGGTTTACTGATCGAGACTGCGCATGTAAAGGGGTATTGCTGTCTCTCCGTGTCACTGCCGCTCGAGTGCGAGGTGGGCACGAATCTCCTTTGAAGAGAAGAAAAAGAGGAGAGAGAGACGCAGAGAAGAACGCCAGGAGACGAGACGCCACTCTCTCTGTCGCTGATCATGTGCCACTCAAGAAGATATGAGAAGAAGATGATCACGAACAGAAGGTGAGGAAGAAGAAAAGAGAACGAGGACGAAGGAACAGAAGGTGTCGAGAAAAGAAGAAGAAAAAGATGATCGAGAAGAAGAAAAGAAGAAGAAGAGCTTACATTTTGAGAGAAGATTTGCGGAAAGACGCATTCCGTGCAGAGAAGATGGAGGTGCGGGCAGGCAGCAGCAGAGGGAAGCGAATGTTTTGTTTGCATAAGTCGCATCGCTGATATGATCGCTCAGGCGATTTAAACGAAGATACATCTACAGGTCCACATAGCAAATGCAAAGAAACATTCGACACAACAACCGAGGCGTCAGCAAACTACCCCAAAACTCGTCTCCCATACACGCACACAGATACAAACAACATATATAGGTGAATATGACAGGAAGAGCGATAGGTACATATATTTATACATGTGTGTGAGGTAGACGCATGTGCAAACCATATATATACATATACATATCTATATCTATATATATATATATATATATATATATATATATACAGATACATATATATATATATATATATATACAGATACATATATACATATATATATATATATATACAGATACATATATATATATATATATATATAGTACAGGTAGAAGCGCTGTTCAAGAGGGAAGACACGAGAGCCACGCAATGAGTATATAGACGGACGGAAGGTAGAAGAGAGAAAGAAGAAGGGTCGTTGTTATCATGGAGACAGGCCTGTGTTGATCACAGGGAATGATAGACAGTACGGGAGACAAGACACACGCCACTAGAGGAGACGCTAGAAAGACATCGACAGAGAGACAAGAGATCTGCAAAGAGAAGCGTCTCGTCTGTCTCATGCTGCACTTCGACCTTTCTCAAAGAAACTGCTATCTTCTCTTTCTGTCTTTCTTATGGAAGGACGTTTTCGTGTAATCCCTTGACTAAGATATGGAGAAGAAGAGGTCTCTTGGGGTGTCCTTATGTGGGGCGAGATGGCTGTTCCGCAGAAGACGCGGGAGACGCAGGAGACACGAAGAACTTCAGCTTCTGCTTCTGCTGCTGAAGCACGGCCGCTAGATGAACAGTTGGCACTCTCCTCTAAGCAGCAGCAGCAGGAGGAGACACGAGACAAGGTCAAAAATTTGTGTCTCTTCTGTGGGAGTGTAGAAGGGCAAAGGATACAGTAGAAACAGAAATGTACAACAGAGACAGAAAAGACAAAAGAAGAACTTCTTTGGTAGAAGAGAAAAGTCAATCAGGATGGGGAACACACGATTCATTTAAAGCGTATAGGCTGTCATGTCTGGCAGTAGCGTCTCTGTAGATCCTCCAGAAGAGACGTGTATGGTTGAAAAGAAGAAGCATACCTCAGTCACACGAAGTATGCGAGAGACATCATATGAGTAAGGAAATTCATTTTGATAAAGAGGATGTTTATTGGGCCAGCATCTGCACAGCCTCATCGATCCACTTGATTAACACCTGAAGGTGCGCCTCAGAGCTGATCGTGCAGCTGAAACGCAGATTCCACAGAGACGTCGAGGCCTGTGCTCGCTGGCTCGCGTGTAACAAGAATCTGTTCAATACACATAGTCACATTCCACAAAGAAATCCATTTCTTTCCCTCCATTCTACAGAAAATCCATTTCTTTCTCTGTATTCAGACAATATATGCACAGAGAGACACAGAGACAGAGAGACAGGGACGCAGTCAAGACGCTGGCAGCCGTCTCTTCGCACAGCACCAACTCCACGCCCTCCTTACATAGACAAACTCTATCATGCTATCTGTATAGCTCTTTACAGATAGATAGATAACTTCTCTTTCTCTACTAGCACATATATATGTGTGGGTCTCTCTCTGTATATATCTTCTCTGCAGACATAAACGCGTACTATTTCCATATCTCTGAGCATCAGTGGCAGTGTCTAATAAACAGCAGCAAAAAACATAATCCAGGGAGACATGGAAGAAGCAGACCCCACACAGCATACATATATATCCACGACCAGCTGTGTCTCGTGACTCGTGTCTCCCCTGTCTGCTCTCTCTTTTTTTTCTCTCTCTCCCTGTCTCTGCGTCTCCGTCTCTCCTGTCTCCTGTCTCCTCTCGTGGACTGACTTTGTTTTTCTTGAGTAGTAGGTGCAAAGAGATTTCTTTGGGTGAGTTGCACGAGGTCGTTGGCGCGTCTCCGTCTCCCTCGCTGTGGGTTCGATGCGATAAATTGTGGGGCCACGGAGCCGCGGCAGGCGCTGGCATTGATGCGTGCTGTGTCGCACGAGACTGCTGTTGAGTAACAGGGACAAACGAAGAGCGCTGCTGCGTCTCCTCGCTCCAGCAACGGCTGACAAATCGAGTGGCGCAAAAACTGCAGTTCGTTCTTCCGCCTCCTGCACACACCGCCTCACAACAGCAACGCTGTGTCGTTTCCTCTTCTCCTCAACCCACAACAGCAAGACACTTCCCTGTCTCTTCTCCCTTCATCCTTTTCCTTACGTGTGTGAAGTGCCTGGCTGTGTTCTGCCTCTGTGTTTCATCTCCTCTTCTCCTGTCACCCCACTTCCTCTCCTGTCGACCCTATGGACGTATCCTCTTCTGTCTCCAGGGTCTCTTTCTTTTGCAGTGTCTCTGCCTTTCTCTCATTGCTCCAAATCGATTTCTCTTGCAGATAGAAAAATAAATGCATGTAGAGGCGCTTGAACGGTATGGAGCCACGTGTGTCTCTGTCTCCTTCGAAGTCTTTCTGTCTCCTTCGAAGTCTTTCTGTCTCCCTTCTCGGCCTCAGCGCTACTTCTTTTCTGTCTCTCTGGCTGTCTAGTTAGAACACCTGCGATGAGGTTTTAAAGGAGTTGGTGGAAGTCACAGGAAGAGCTGCAGCTAGAAGAAAAGAAAACAAACGTGGACCATCTGCTGCTGCATGCGTATTACCGCTGGCTCTGTAAGGAAGGGCGAGAGGATGCTGAAGAAATTCAAAGAGAGACATTAAATCCGCAAGACTTCGCTGCAGCAACTGCTTGCTCGTTGGCGTCCCTGTCGTCACCCACCTGCACGCAGCAGCACTGTGGAAGCAGAAAACATTCCTCTCTGTAAAACCAGTGCTGCTGAACTTCGACAGGCTTTTCTCCGCTGGCACACCACCGCGCATCATCGACACGAACAAAGATGCATTTTCTCTGCAAGAGACAGAAAAAACGCACAGGCATTCACCTGCTGCCCTACAAACGCATAGCTGCTGCTGCTACTGCGGTGCTGCTGCCCTTCTTTCCACTGCTGCTGCTGTTCTTTTTCGGGTGCTGCATGCGTCAAGAGAGGCTTCAGTGGAAGAAGCACCGAGAGAGACGAGACACGAGGGTGCGCTTGCCACACAAGAAGAAAAGAAACGGAGAAAAAGATGCATCGCAACGTTGTAAAGACATGCAGACAAAAGATGCTCTCGCTGGAAAGACGCAACCTGAAACCTCCCACAGCAGCTAATTATATATATATATATATATATATATCTATCCTGAGACTGCTCTGTCTTATGACTCCCCCGTTTGCTTCTGTTGCTTCTGCAGGTGCTTCTGCTGCCGTTTTTGCTGCGTGGTTTCTAATGCTGTTTCTCTTCCTGCTGCTGCTGCTTCTTCTTCTGCTTCTTCGCTGCTGTGACACGCCTTTTGTCAGCCACGAGCATGCGCGACAGCTGAACGTAATTCGACTGCGTCCTCGAGAGGCGTGACCTTCATCAACAACGACTCTTTTCCAGTGTACAGACAGAAGAACGCTGCGGTGTCTTTGGAAGCAGCTGCTGCCCGCGTTTGAACGGCCCCTTCCTCCACTTCCTCCTCCTGCTGCTCCTCCTCCTCCTCCTTCTCTCAGCAACAGCTCTCTGATACTAGCAGCAGCATCAACAGCAGCATCTGCTTCTTCTTTTGCGAGCCACGCTGACCAACTCTTCGCTGCCAACAGAACTGAGGAAAGCGCGTCTTTCTTCTTTTCTTCTCCCCTCTTCCTTCTTCTTCTCTTTCTTCTTCCTTCTCTTCTTCTTCTACTTCTTTGGCTTTCTTTTTTTGCGGGCGTTTCGCCTTCATTCGCTCTGCTGCTGCGCGCACTGGTCGCCTTCCGCGTCCTCTTCTTTCTGCCGCTGCTCTTCCTCTTCCTGCTGCGACCCCACGCTGCTACTGTCCCTGCTCCTGCTGTTGCTATTCTCCTTCTTCTTCTTCTTCTTCTCGAAAGCGATTTGGCCCCTGCCCTCGGCGTCTCCTTAGCCACATGCGCATTCTCTACATACGCAGAAGAACAGCAAACAACAGCAGAATGCTCTTACGTTACTCCTTCTTTCCACACCTAAAGCACATCCCTCTGCAGCAACCTTTGCAGCTGCCTTTACTTCTTCTTCTTCTTCGTCCTTTTCTTCCCTGCTGCTGCTGCGGGAGAAGGACCGAAGCCTCAGCGTTCAGTTGAACGCGTTCCCCTTGCAGCTGCTGGTGCTGCTGCTGCTGCTAATTTGCTGCTGCTGCTGAAGATGCCTTCCAAAGACAAAGGCATCATCACCGCAGGAGGGAGAGACGCAGAGGAAAATTTCTTTTTACGACGAAGCGCCTTTTCTTGTTCAAAGACAGCAGCAGCAGGCACCTCTTCGACGCTTCTGCTGTTCGCCGTGCATGCATCGTCCTCTGCGAAGCGAAGGATGGCGGAAGTCAGCGCTGAGGAACTGCTGCGAGCAAATGACAAAATCGCACGCTGCCAAATCAAAAGCGCGTGGGGAATCGGTGCCTTCTCCTTCTCCTTCCTTCTTCTTCTTTTTCTAAAACGATCACCTGCAACAGCAGCCTCACCACCTCACCCACACACAAAATCTTTATAGACATACATACATATACGTATACACAGACACAGACATTCATATACATATATCCATATACATATATCCAAATTCATATACACGTACATATATATACATACACATATATACGTATACATATATACATATACATATGTACATATACATATATATATATATACACAAATATACACATACATGCATACATATACATATATACATACGTGTGACATCTATATCTGTCTTTGTAATTTGCTTCTCTTGTTCTTTCTTTTTCTGACTGTCTAGTGGAAGCAGAGACTTTGTGTCGAAGTTGCTTGAGGTGTGGGGCGCGGAAGAGAAACATAACATGAGCGTGAAGCAGAAGATAGCAGCACCAGAGAAATGATAAACAGAAGAAAATCGAATAGACGCCAGAAAGTGCTTTCTCCTTTTCATCAGGCTGTGCATCTATGGCCTTTGAATTGCTGCATCTCAGCCTTCTCCGCCTAGGACGTTACGAAGTATATCTATCTTTCTGCATGCAACTGCTGGCTCGAAAAGAACTGTTATCGGTGTGAAAAAGTATACAAATGCCACTATTGGTAGTGTGAGAAGACGCAGAAAAGGAAGATTCTCGAGCCTTTGCCTTCGAAACCTGACGTGCCAAGCGTTTTGCTACAGAAACGGCGTTTTCTGCGGTGTACGTACACCCCAGATTCTGCAGTCACAACATCTTAGAGTACATGCAAAAACACTCCTTCTAAAAAAAAAGGCAAAGCAATTTTCTTCCTTTGACTCTACGATCTCCCACTTCTACGGTGCGCCCACGAAAGTGTACATACACCACAGATATGCGTTCTGCAGCTGCTGCTCTTCAAAGAGAGAAGAAGCGCGTACGTAATAACGCTTCCTGGGGAGACAGCGCATGCGTCTTCGATATCCCAGCAGTACATCTTCTGAAAGATGCTTTCGTTCTCAAGAAAACTAGTACCATGCGTCTTCATAGGGTCCCCTCGTTACGCGCTTATCGGATAGCCGTACACCGCGTCAAGCACCAAACGATTCCTCATACCTTCAGGCGATCGAGTCATCGCGGTGTGGCCAGCCAAACCACTTTTCGATTTCTGCTTTCCAGTGGCACACGAGAACGGCAGGACAAACGATGAGAGTCGCTGCTGATAAAATGAATTCAGGCAGTTGCGTCTCCGTAGCAGCCAAATGGCTGGACCTTCTCCTGTTCCACGCAGGTATGGCAGCTCGCAGTTCTCTCTCTGACAGATTCCAGAACAATTTCTCCAGCTGCATGCCGTCAAGATGTTCTCCTTCTCGTGGCTTGACTCCTGTTTGTCCGCCATTCCCCCCTCTTTTATTCTCCTTCTGCCCTTTCTGCTGCTGCTGCTGCTGCTGCTGCTGCTGCAGAAGTTCACCCCCTCTGCAGCGACTGGTCTCTTGGCCTGGAACGCAGCCCCCCTGCAGACCCAGCAGCAGCAGTTTACTCGCCAACAGGGAAGAAGACACATGCGAAGACAACGAGAAGGAGATGGAAGAAGACGTTGACTGAGATGCTGCTGCTGCTGTGGAAGATGGAAGAACCTTTACATCTTCTCTTGTTCGTGCTGCAGGTCTCCTGCGAGCTCCACCAGCCAGAGACAGCGTGCGCAGCTCTTGCTGCAGCAGCAGAAGAGACAGCAGCAGTAGGACAGACAGCTACTGCCTGAGAGACAGGAGCAGCAGGAGAGTTATTAGCTGCAACAGGAGAAGTAGCAGCAGCTGACGGTGATGGTTCTGGAAGAAAGGCTGCTGCTGCGCTCCCTTCGGCCGTGACCTGCTGCCAAAGAGACGCTGTGCGATCAGCTGCTGTAGAAGGGCATGTATGCAGATGTTTTTCTCCCTTTCCTTCAGCGTCTGGGTGCAGCGTAGAGACAACTGCAGAGCAAGAAACTCCATCTCGATGTTGCACTCAAGTGGAGATGCAAGAACAAGCGCGAAGATGCACCGGAGACAGACAGCGCAGAAAATGAGACCGGAAGATAGGAAGAAGAAAAAATTCTTTGAAGATAGAAAAAGGCAGCTCCATCCTCAGAGAGACAGAAGAAAGCCTATACAAGATACACAACACCCTCAAAGAGACAATCATTTAAACAAGCTTGCTTCAAGCACAAGCCAACGTAAAATGCTGCAGCCCTGTCGCCAGACGACGCGAGAGATAGACACGTATAGAGATGAAAAACAGCCAAAGAAACACGCATGCTGCGTATACGGCATGTCTCCTGCTGCTTGCTGCTGGTGCTGCTCTTGCTCTCTGCTGCTGCTAGTCTCTGCTGCTGCTACTCTCTGGGATTGCTCTTGCAACTCTGCTGCTGCTGTTGCTTTCTTCTGGTGCTTTCTGTCTGGAGGCTGACCGTCGAGAGCTGCTGATAGAGGTTTTTAATTGCTGAAAAGACGTCGCTGTGGCTTCTGCTTTTCAGAAGGTCGCTGCGTTGAGCAGCAGCCTCTTCTGGAGCTGTTGTGTCACTTCCTGCAGCGGAGCAGCACGCAGGAAGGCGTCTGCGTCAGATTTGCTGCTGATCTGCTGCGTGCAACAGTTCATCTCGAATTGAATGGATGTCTGGCTGCAAAAGAAACAACAGACACACGTCTTTTTCAGCATTCAAGATCTCTGCCCAGGTGACAAAGAAAGAATACAGAAGCTAGAGTCGATTTACTCTCTTATACTCTCACTATCTTTTGAGGAAGAATGCACTGCGCAGCACAACATGACAGAAACAGAGACACACAGAGGCAGAGATACACAGAGGCAGAGACATAGACAGAGACAGACGGAGGCAGAGACATATACATATATATATATATATATATATACACAGAGACAGAGACATAAATATATATATATAGAGAGAGAAATATAGACATAGAGAAAGAGAAAGAAAGGGCCAGAGACATAGAGGAAGAGGAGTTGCGTGTGTGTGGGTGTATGGAGTGGATGCATGCATAGTTTGTAGCTGGGAGACATGTGGGCTTGCTGTGTATGTCTTTCTTTCGGTCTATTTCTCCAAGCGGCTTTCTCTGTCTCCTGAAATGCGTGGAGCAGCTGCTGCTGCTAACTCCCTCACCGATGAATAGCCACTGCTAGAATGGCGGAGACACCCGAACGCTCCTCCTCCCTGCGTGTTTGTGCAGCAGCCCCAGCAGCGTCTGAGCAGCTGCTGCTGCTGTCTTCTCTCCTGCTGCTGCTTTTTCCTCTGTGCTGACGAGTCTCCTTCGGACAGCGAAAGAGGAAGTAGAAGCGAGACGCCACGATCGAGACAGTGCACCCAAAGATTCAGAAGCCCTCCACCCCGCACACCTACGTGCAACAACACCAGCAGCAACACCAGCAGCAGCAACAGCAACACCAGCAGCAGCAACACCAGCATCAGCAACATCACCAGCAAAGTGTTCATCTTCTCTCTTTGATCTCGCCCACGTCGACTTCGACAAGTGCTGGAAGAAGGTGAAGAGAATTCCTCTCAGGCCCAAGACATGCTTCCCAATGACAGAGGTTGACAACTGAGCCTATTCACTGTAGAGGAAGATAGGTCACCCAGGAGAGAGACTGAGACAGGAAGGCAGATTTCCCCCTCTGTCTCCCTCTCTATCCTTGTCTCTTCGTCTCACCATACGTCTAGAGAGCCTTCTACAGGCGTACACGACACCGATCAGAGAACAAAGCTTCGAAGAAGAGAGCCTCTGCGGTTCCACGCACGCATAGGCTCCTGCACGTCCTGGGTCGGCACTCATATGCAAAAAAGACAGCCTGAGTACCTGCGGTTTCAAGAAGGTTTCCACCTCTCTCGCGTCGACCTTCCAAATGAATGCGCCTGCTGGCTGCAGCGTGACTGAAGCCCACCGCCACTGTCTCCTTCTCGGCGCGTGCCTCCATTGCTGTTCCTACAGAGTGTCGTAGTAGAGAAGATTTGATTTCTCCTCCTCTTGCTGCTGCTTCTGCTCCTCCTCCCTGCTGTAGATGCTGCTCTTGCTGTTGCTGCTGCTGTCCTGCTTAGTGCTGCTGCTCCCGGTGTTGCTGCTGCTCCAGATGCGACTCGCTGCTCCAGGTGGTGCTGCTGCTGCTGCCCGCGTGCTGAGAATGCGATGATGCTGCTGCTTCTGTTGCTGCTCTTGCTGCTGCTTCTGTCAGGTGACGTTGTCCTTCTTTCACGACATGCTGCAGTCTCTTTTTCTTCTGGAGCGCTGCACGGGTTGGCGCCTGGATCTTTCCCCAAAATGGCTCTGCGGTGTACGTACACCCGAAAGTAGCAGCAGCCACCAACGCAGCTCGAACGAGGCGGAAGTGAGGTAGGGTGCCCCTCTTCACAGCAACAGCAAGCATCGCTAATGTCTTCCCCTAGACCCGGATCGTCGCAGAACATGCCGCCTCTCCCTCCACTACCTGCCGCTGCCCACGCCCTCACCGGCAACAACGGCGGTTTCCATACTCCCTCCTGCTGTTCATGCTGCTGCTGCTGCTGCTCACACTCTTGCTGCTGATGCTCCTGCCTGCTGCTGCTCCTGCTGCTGTTGTGGCTGCTGGCTGGAGGATAACGCTTCCTCCCTCTTTCGGTGCTGCGGTGAGGAGAAGTCCCGCCAGGTCATCTGTTGCTGCTGCTGCTGCTGAGAAGCTTTTGCTGCTGTTGCTGTTGCGCCACAGCAGAGATACAGCAGTGCTGAAGCCATGAAACATGCTCGCAGATCCGAGCTGATAAACAGCGAAGGCTCCGCCGGTGAAAAGCCGAGGGGTGAATGTCTGCGGGCAGCAAGACCTTCTGATGCTGCAGCTGTGTGGAAGGCGATGCTTTGCTGCTCTACGAAGGCATCTCCTCGCTCGTCTTTGCTGTAACTAGCCTTTCTGCTGTACGCTAACCGGCTTCACGCTGCTAGTGCTGCTCTGGATATTGCTGTTACTCTCTTTGCGGTTCCTGCGTCCCACCTGCGCTGCCAGTTGTTGCTGCTTTTTTTGCTGCACCTGCTGTGCCGTTGGGTTGCTGCTCAGGTTCGCCTGCCAATGTTCCTTCTTGCCCATACACAGCCACCAAAATCCTTCTCCTGCTGCTGCTGTTGCCGTTGCTGTAGTTGCTGTTGTTGCCGCTGCTGCTGTTGCTGCTGTTGTTGCTGGTGCTGTTGCTGTTGCTGTTGTTGTTGTGGTTGCTGCTGCTGCTGCTGTTGCTGCTGCTGCTGTTTGCTGCTGCTGTTGCTGCTTCTTCGTTATCCCAGTGGGATCCTCACCCACGCGAAGGGAAGTCTCGGAGCGTTGGCTGCAGTCTCTTCTTCAGACGGGCGACATAGAGCCGGATGAATGCCATTGAAACAGGTAAGAGAAGCCTCACGAGTCAATAGCAAGCGATAAGCGAAGCTGCTGAGCGGCAAAGATGAAGAAGAAGAAGGACATAACAAGGATAAAGACGACTGATGTTTTTCTTCTTTTCCGCGTGTTCCTCCTCTTCCTGCAGCAGCAGCAGCGTCCTTGAATCTCCTCCCTGTTTGACGTTGCTGCTGCTGCTGTGCTGCTGCTGCGCGACATTGCTGATGCTGCTGCTGTTGATGTGCTACTGCTGCTGCTGGTGCTGCTGCTTGACGTTGCTGTTGCAGCTGCTGTGCTGCTGCTGTGTCTTCTCCTTGGCAGCCCCCACCTCCGAGAGACTTCTCTGCTGCTCCAGCGGCACTACTGTCACTTTGATGCTGCTGTATCTGTTGTTGCTGTAAATTTTGCTGCTGATGTTTTCCCCCTCTTGCTGCTGGCGCTTCCCTCTTGCTGCTGCTCCTGCACTGATGCTGCGTCTTGCTGCCCCCTGCTGTGGCTCGTCGGAGGAGCACTGCGGCTGCTCTGCCATCAACGGATGTTGCTTTGCTGCTTCTGGAGCTGGATTGCGACGTCTCTCTCTGCCTCTGTTGACTTTCGCGCTGTACCATCAACACAGCGTCTTTCGCTGCCTGATACTTCTCTGCTGCTGCCTGCTCCTGC
>JAEOAE010003961.1:0-18971 GCA_036365155.1 Meriones psammophilus
CTCTAAGTTCATTTCTTTGGGCGTGTTTTTAAGTGCTCTGTGGTCATTTCGTTGGAAACAGTTTTTAAGTTCTCTGAGTCATTTCGTTGGAAGAGGGTTTTGATTGCTCTGGAGTCATTTTGTTGGGCGTGTTTTTGAGTGCTCTGGAGTCATTTCTTTGGAAGCGGGTTTTTAAGTACTCTTGGGTCTTTTCATTGGAAGCGGGTTTTAGAGTGCTCAGAGTCATTTCTTTGGAGCCGGGTTTTAGAGTGCTCTGGAATCATTTCCTTGAAGCGGGTTTTAGAGTGCTCTGGAATCCTTTCGTTAAGCGGTATTTTAACTGCTCTGGAGTAATTTCGTTGGAAGCGGTTTTTACGTGCTATGGATTCATTTCGTTGGAAGGGGGTTTTTCAGTGCTCTGGATTCATTTCTTTGGAAGCGGTTATTTAAGTTCTCTGGAGTCATTTCGTTGGAAGCGGGTTTTTGATTGCTCTGGAGTCATTTTGTTGGAACCGTGTTTCTGAGTGCTCTGGAGTCATTTCTTTGGAAGCGGGTTTTCAAGTACTCTTGAGTCATTTCATTGGAAGTGGGTTTTAGAGTGCTCTGGAGTCATTTCGTTGGAAGGGGGTTTTAAGCTCTCTGGAGTCATTTCGTTGGAAGCTGTTTTTAAGAGCTCTGTAGTCATTTTTGTTGGAAGCGGGTTTTAGAGGGCTCTGGACTCATTTCGTTGGAAGCGGTATTTTAAGTGCTCTGAGTCATTTTTTGGAAGCGGGTTTTTATGTGCTGTGGATTCATTTTTTTGGAAGGGGGTTTTGAAGTGCTTCTGAGTAATTTTGTTTGAAGCAGGTTTTCAAATGTTCTGGTGTCCATTCATTGGAAGCAGGGTTTAAGTGCTCTGGGGTCGTTTCATTGGAAGCAGGTTTTAAATGCTCTGGAATCATTTCGTTGGTTTAGCGTGTTTTTAAGTGCTCTGTGTTCATTTTGTTGGAAGCGGTTTTTTTAAGTGCTCTGAGTCATTTCGTTGAAGTGGGTTTTTCAGTGCTCTGGATTCATTTCTTTGGAAGCGGTTCTTTAAGTTCTCTGAGTCATTTCGTTGGAAGCGGGTTTTTATTGCTCTGGAGTCATTTTGTTGGAAGCGTGTTTTTGAGTGCTCTGGAGTCATTTCTATGGAAGCGGGTTTTTAAGTACTCTTGGGTCATTTCATTGGAAGTGGGTTTTGAGGGCTCTGGAGTCATTTCTTTGGAAGCGGGTTTTTACGTGCTGTGGATTCATTTCGTTGGAAGGGGTTTTGAAGTGCTCTGAGTAATTTTGTTTGAAGCAGGTTTTTAAATGTTCTGGTGTCCATTCTTTGGAAGCAGGGTTTAAGTGCTCTAGGGTCGTTTCGTTGGAAGCAGGTTTTTAAATGCTCTGGAATCATTTCGAAGTGGGTTTTTGAGTGCTTTGGAGTCATTTCGTTCAAAGTGGTTTTTTATGTGCTCTGAGGTCATTTCGTTGGAAGCAGGTTTTTAAGTGCTCTGGAGTCTTTTCATTGGAGGCAGGTTTTTATGTGCTCGGAAACCATTTCGTTGGAAGCGGGTTTTTAGTGCACTGTGGTCAGTTTTTTAAGTGCTCTGGAATCATTTCGTTGTACGCGGGTTTTTAAGTGATCTGGTGTCCTTTTGTTGGAAGCGGGTTTTAGAGTGCTCTGGAGTCATTTCTTTGGAAGCAGGTTTTTAAGTGCTCAGGAGTCATTTCCTTGGAAGCTGGTTTTAGAGTGCTCTGGAATCATTTCGGTGGAAGCGGGTTTTTAAGTGTTCTGGAGACATTTCGTTGGAAGGGGGTTTTAGAGTGCTCTGGAGTCATTTCTTTGGAAGCACGTTTTTAAGTGCTCTGGAGTGATTTCCTTGCAAGCACCTTTTTAAGTATTCTCCTTTCCTTTCATTGGAAGCGCTTTTTTAAGTGCTCGGTTCATTTCGTTGGAAGCAGGTTTTTAAGTGCTATGGAGTCATTTCATTGGAAGCGGGTTTTTAGTGCTCTGGAATCATTTCGTTGGAAAGCGTGTTTTTAAGTGCTCTGTGTTCATTTTGTTGAAGCGGTTTTTAAGTGCTCTGGAGTCATTTAGATTTGGAAGTGGGTTTTTCAGTGCTCTGGATTCATTTCGTTGGAAGCGGTTCTTTAAGTTCTCTGGAGTCATTTCTTTGGAAGCGGGTTTTTATGTGCTGTGGATTCATTTCGTTGGAAGGGGTTTTGAAGTGCTCCTGAGTAATTTTGTTTGAAGCAGGTTTTTAAATGTTCTGGTGTCCATTCTTTGGAAGCAGGGTTTAAGTGCTCTAGGGTCGTTTCGTTGGAAGCAGGTTTTAAATGCTCTGGAATCATTTTGATTTAAGCGGGTTTTATGTGTTCTGAGGTCATTTCGTTGGAAGTGGGTTTTTATGTGCTCTGAGTTCATTTCGTTGGAAGCGTGTTTTTAAGTGCTCTCTGGTCATTTCGTTGGAAGCAGTATTTTAAGTGCTCTGGATTCATTTCCTGGGAAGCAGTTTTTTAAGTTCTCTGGAGTCATTTCGTTGGAAGAGGTTTTTTGATTGCTCTGGAGACATTTTGTCGGAAGCGTGTTTTTGAGTGCTCTGGAATAATTTCTTTGGAAGCTGGTTTTTAAGTACTCTTGGGTCATTTCATTGGAAGCGGGTTTTAGAGTGCTCTGGAGTCATTTCTTTGGATGCTGTTTTTAGAGTGCTCTGGAGTCATTTCTTTGGAAGCGGGTTTTAGAGTGCTCTGGAATCATTTCGTTGGAAGCGGGTTTTAGAGTGCTCTGGAATCCTTTCGTTGGAAGCGGTATTTTAAGTGCTCTGGAGTCATTTCGTTGGAAGCGGTTTTTGCGTGCTGTGGATTCATTTCTTTGGAAGGGAGTTTTTAAGTGCTCCTGAGTAATTTTATTTGAAGCAGGTTTTTAAATGTTCTGGTGTCCATTCGTTGGAAGCGGGGTTGAAGTGCTTTAGGGTCATTTCGTTGGAAGCAGGTTTTTAAATGCTCTGTAGTCATTTCGTTGGAAGCGGGTTTTTAAGTGTTCTGGAGACATTTCGTTTGAAGGGGGTTTTAGAGTGCTCTGGAGTCATTTCTTTGGAAGCGCGTTTTTAAGTGCTCTGGAGTCATTTCCTTGCAAGCGCGTTTTAAAGTATTCTCCTTTCCTTTCGTTGGAAGCACATTTTTAAGTGCTCGGTTCATTTAGTTGGAAGCGGGTTTTTGATTGCTCTGGAGTCATTTTGTTGGAAGCGGTTTTTTGAGTGCTCTGGAGTCATTTTGTTGGAAGCGTGTTTTTGAGTGCTTCGGAGTCATTTTGTTGGAAGTGGGTTTTTGAGTGCTTTGGAGTCATTTCGTTCGAAGTGGTTTTTTATGTGCTCTTAGGTCATTTCGTTGGAAGCAGGTTTTTAAGTGCTCTCGAGTCATTTCATTGGAGGCGGGTTTTTATGTGCTCGGAAACCATTTCGTTGGAAGCGGGTTTTTAAGTGCACTGTCGTCATTTCATTGGAAGTGGTTTTTTAAGTGCTCTGGAATCATTTCGTTAGAAGCGGGTTTTTAAGTGATCTGGTGTCCTTTTGTTGGAAGCGGGTTTTAGAGTGCTCTGGAGTCATTTCTTTGGAAGCAGGTTTTTAAGTGCTCTGGAGTGATTTCCTTGCAAGCGCCTTTTTAAGTATTCTCCTTTCCTTTCATTGGAAGCGCGTTTTTAAGTGCTCGGTTCATTTCGTTGGAAGCAGGTTTTTAAGTGCTATGGAGTCATTTCATTGGAAGCGGGTTTTTAGTGCTCTGGAATCATTTCGTTGGAAGCGGCTTTTTAAGTGATCTGGTGTCATTTCGTTGGAAGCGGGTTTTAGAGTGCTCTGGAGTCATTTCGTTGGAAGCGGTTTTTTAAGGGCTCTGGAGTCGTTTCGTTGGAAGCAGGTTTTTACGTGCTCTGGATTCATTTCGTTGGAAGGTGGTTTTTAAGTGCTCCTGAGTAATTTTTTGAAGCGGGTTTTAAATATTCTGGTGTCCATTCGTTGGAAGAAGGGTTTAAGTACTCTAGGGTCGTTTCGTTGGAAGCAGGTTTTTAAATGCTCTGTAGTCATTTAGTTGGAAGCGGGTTTTTATGTGCTCTGAGGTCATTTCGTTGGAAGCGGGTTTTTATGTACTCTGTGGTCATTTCATTGGAAGAGGTTTTTTAAGTGCTCTGGAATCATTTTGTTGGAAGTGGGTTTTTCAGGGCTCTGGAGTCTTTTCGTTGGAAGTGGTTTTTTAAGTGCTCTGGAGTCATTTCGATGGAAGCAGGTTTTTGAGTGCTCTGGAGTCATTTTGTTGGAAGCGGGTTTTTGAGTGCTCTGGTGTCATTTCTTTGGAAGCGGGTTTTTAAGTGCTCTGTAGTCATTTCATTGGAAGCGGGTTTTTAAGTGCTCTGGAGTCATTTAGTTGGAAGTGGGTTTTTAAGTACTCTGGAGTCATTTCATTGGAAGCGGTTTTTAAGTGCTCCAGAGTCATTTCGTTGGAAGCGGGTTTTTAAGTGCTCTGGAACCATTTCATTGGAAGCGTTTTTTTAAGTACTCTGGAGTCATTTCATTGGAAGCAGGTTTGTAAGTGTTCTGGTATCCTTTCGTTGGAAGTGGGTTTTTAAGTGCTCTGGAGTAATTTCGTTGGAAGCGTTTTTTTAATTGCTGTGGAGTGATTTCGTTTCAAGCGGGTTTTTAAGTCCTCTGGAGTCACCGTTTGTAGCGGTTTTTCAGTGTTCTGGGATCCTATCGTTGGAAGCAGGTTCTTAAGTGCTCTAACTTCATTTCGTTGGACGCTAGTATTTACATGTTCTGGTATCCTTTCTTTGGAAGTGGGTTTTTAAGTGTTCTGGTATCCTTTCGATGGAAGCGGGTTTTTAAGTGCTCTTGAGTCATTTCGTTGGAAGCGGGTTTTTAAGTGCTCTGGAGTCACTTTGTTGGAAGTGGATTTTTATTGCTCTGGAGTCATTTGTTTTGGAAGCATGTTTGTAAGTGCTCTGGAGTCATTTCGTTGGAAGTGGGGATGTAAGTATGCTGGATTCATTTCGTTGGAAACGGTTTTTTATGAGCCCTGAGGTCATTTTTTTGGAAGCGGGTTTTTAAGTGTTCTGGTATCCTTTCGTTGTAAGCGGATTTTTAAGTGCTCTGGAGTCATTTCGTTGGAAGTGGGTTTTTAAGTGCTCTGGAGTAATTTAGTTGTAAGCGGGTTTTTAAGTGTTCTGGGATGCTTTCCTTTTAAGCGGGTTGTTAAGTGCTCTAAAGTCATTTCGATGGAAGCTAGTATTTATGTGTTCTGGTTTCCTTTCGTTGGATGTGGGTTTTTAAATGTTCTGGTATCGTTTTGTTGGAAGCGGGTTTTTAAGTGCTCTGGAGTCATTTCGTTGGAAGCGGGTTTGTAAGTGCTCTGGAGTCATTTCATTTGAAGCAGGTTTCTAAGTGTTCTGGTGTCCTTTCGTTGGAAGTGGGTTTTTAAGTCCTCTGGGGTCATATTATTGGAAGTTTGTTTATAAGTGCTCTGGAGTCATTTCCTTGGAAGAAGGTTTTTAAGTGCTCTGGAGTTCATTTCGTTGAAGCGGGTTTTAGTGCTCTGGAATCATTTCGTTGGAAGCGGATTTTTAAGTTATCTGGTGTCCTTTTGTTGGAAGCGGGTTTTAGAGTGCTCGGGAGTCATTTCGTTTGAGGCGGTATTTTAAGTGCTCTGGAGTCATTTTGTTGGAAGCGGTTTTTTCGTGCTGTGGATTCATTTCGTTGGAAGGGGTTTTTAAGTGCTCCTGAGTAATTTTGTTTGAAGCAGGTTTTTAAATGTTCTGGTGTCCATTCTTTGGAAGCAGGGTTTTAAGTGCTCTAGGGTCGTTTCGTTGGAAGCAGGTTTTAAATTCTCTGAAATCATTTCTTTGGAAGCGGGTTTTATGTGCTCTGAGGTCATTTCGTTTGGAAGCGGGTTTTTATGTGCTCTAAGTTCATTTCTTTGGAAAGCGTGTTTTTAAGTGCTCTGTGGTCATTTCGTTGGAAGCAGTTTTTAAGTTCTCTGAGTCATTTCGTTGGAAGAGGGTTTTTGATTGCTCTGGAGTCATTTTGTTGGAGCGTGTTTTTGAGTGCTCTGGAGTCATTTCTTTGGAAGCGGGTTTTAAGTACTCTTGGTCATTTCATTGGGCGGGTTTTAGAGTGCTCCAGAGTCATTTCTTTGGAGCGGGTTTTAGAGTGCTCTGGAATCATTTCCTTGAGGCGGGTTTTAAGTGCTCTGGAATCCTTTCGTTGGAAGCGGTATTTTAACTGCTCTGGAGTAATTTCGTTGAAGCGGTTTTTACGTGCTATGGATTCATTTCGTTGGAAGGGGTTTTCAGTGCTCTGGATTCATTTCTTTGGAGCGGTTTTTTAAGTTCTCTGAGTCATTTCTTTGGAAGCGGGTTTTTGATTGCTCTGGAGTCATTTTGTTGGAACCGTGTTTCTGAGTGCTCTGGAGTCATTTCTTTGGAAGCGGGTTTTCAAGTACTCTTGAGTCATTTCATTGGAAGTGGGTTTTAGAGTGCTCTGGAGTCATTTCGTTGGAAGAGGGTTTTTAAGCTCTCTGGAGTCATTTCGTTGGAAGCTGTTTTTTAAGAGCTCTGTAGTCATTTCGTTGGAAGCGGGTTTTAGAGGGCTCTGGACTCATTTCGTTGGAAGCGGTATTTTAAGTGCTCTGGAGTCATTTTTTGAAGCGGGTTTTTATGTGCTGTGGATTCATTTTTTTGGAAGGGGGTTTTGAAGTGCTTCTGAGTAATTTTGTTTGAAGCAGGTTTTCAAATGTTCTGGTGTCCATTCATTGGAAGCAGGGTTTAAGTGCTCTGGGGTTGTTTCGTTGGAAGCAGGTTTTAAATGCTCTGGAATCATTTCTTTGGGCGTGTTTTTAAGTGCTCTGTGTTCATTTTGTTGAAGCGGTTTTTTTAAGTGCTCTGGAGTCATTTCGTTGGAAGTGGGTTTTTCAGTGCTCTGGATTCATTTCTTTGGAAGCGGTTATTTAAGTTCTCTGGAGTCATTTCGTTTTGGCGGGTTTTTGATTGCTCTGAGTCATTTTGTTAGCGCGTGTTTTTGAGTGCTCTGGAGTCATTTCTTTGGAAGCGGGTTTTTAAGTACTCTTGGGTCATTTCATTGGAAGTGGGTTTTTGAGGGCTCTGGAGTCATTTCGTTGGAAGAGGGTTTTTAAGCTCTCTGGAGTCATTTCGTTGGAAGCTGTTTTTTAAGAGCTCTGTAGTCATTTCGTTGGAAGCGGGTTTTAGAGGGCTCTGGACTCATTTCGTTGGAAGCGGTATTTTAAGTGCTCTGGAGTCATTTTTTTGGAAGCGGGTTTTTATGTGCTGTGGATTCATTTTTTTGGAAGGGGGTTTTGAAGTGCTTCTGAGTAATTTTGTTTGAAGCAGGTTTTCAAATGTTCTGGTGTCCATTCATTGGAAGCAGGGTTTAAGTGCTCTGGGGTCGTTTCGTTGGAAGCAGGTTTTTAAATGCTCTGGAATCATTTCGTTGGAAGCGTGTTTTTAAGTGCTCTGTGTTCATTTTGTTGGAAGCGGTTTTTTTAAGTGCTCTGGAGTCATTTCGTTGGAAGTGGGTTTTTCAGTGCTCTGGATTCATTTCTTTGGAAGCGGTTCTTTAAGTTCTCTGGAGTCATTTCGTTGGAAGCGGGTTTTTATTGCTCTGGAGTCATTTTGTTGGAAGCGTGTTTTTGAGTGCTCTGGAGTCATTTCTATGGAAGCGGGTTTTTAAGTACTCTTGGGTCATTTCATTGGAAGTGGGTTTTTGAGGGCTTGAGTCATTTTTGGAAGCGGGTTTTTACGTGCTGTGGATTCATTTCGTTGGAAGGGGTTTTGAAGTGCTCTGAGTAATTTTGTTTTGAAGCAGGTTTTTTAAATGTTCTGGTGTCCATTCTTTGGAAGCAGGGTTTAAGTGCTCTAGGGTCGTTTCGTTGGAAGCAGGTTTTTAAATGCTCTGGAATCATTTCGAAGTGGGTTTTTGAGTGCTTTGGAGTCATTTCGTTCAAAGTGGTTTTTTATGTGCTCTGAGGTCTTTTTTCGTTGGAAGCAGGTTTTTAAGTGCTCTGGAGTCTTTTCATTGAGGCTTTGTTTTTATGTGCTCTGAAACCATTTCGTTAGAAGCGGGTTTTAGTGCACTGGTCATTTCATTGGAAGTGGTTTTTTAAGTGCTCTGGAATCATTTCGTTGTACGCGGGTTTTTAAGTGATCTGGTGTCCTTTTGTTGGAAGCGGGTTTTAGAGTGCTCTGGAGTCATTTCTTTGGAAGCAGGTTTTTAAGTGCTCAGGAGTCATTTCCTTGGAAGCTGGTTTTAGAGTGCTCTGGAATCATTTGATTGGAAGCGGGTTTTTAAGTGTTCTGGAGACATTTCGTTGGAAGGGGGTTTTAGAGTGCTCTGAGTCATTTCTTTGGAAGCACGTTTTTAAGTGCTCTGGAGTGATTTTGTTGCAAGCACCTTTTTTAAGTATTCTCCTTTCCTTTCATTGGGCGCTTTTTAAGTGCTCTGGTTCATTTCGTTGGAAGCAGGTTTTAAGTGCTATGGAGTCATTTCATTGGAAGCAGGTTTTTAGTGCTCTGGAATCATTTAGTTGGAAGCGGGTTTTTAAGTGATCTGGAGTCATTTTGTTGGAAGCGGGTTTTAGAGTATTCAGGAGTCATTTCTTTGGAAGCGGTTTTTAAGGGCTCTGGAGTCGTTTCGTTGGAAGCAGGTTTTTACGTGCTCTGGATTCATTTCGTTGGAAGGTGGTTTTTAAGTGCTCTGAGTAATTTTTTTTGAGCGGGTTTTTAAGTATTCTGTGTCCATTTTTTGGAAGAAGGGTTTAAGTACTATAGTGTCGTTTCGTTTTGGAAGCAGGTTTTTAAATGCTCTGTAGTCATTTAGTTGGCGCGGTTTTATGTGCTCTGAGGTCATTTCGATTTGAAGCGGGTTTTTATGTACTCTGTGGTCATTTCATTGGAAGAGGTTTTTAAGTGCTCTGGAATCATTTTGTTGGAAGTGGGTTTTTCAGGGCTCTGGAGTCTTTTTCGTTGGAAGTGGTTTTTAAGTGCTCTGGAGTCATTTCGATGGAAGCAGGTTTTTGAGTGCTCTGGAGTCATTTTGTTGAAGCGGGTTTTTGAGTGCTCTGGTGTCATTTCTTTGGAAGCGGGTTTTTAAGTGCTCTGTAGTCATTTCATTGGAAGCGGGTTTTTAAGTGCTCTGGAGTCATTTAGTTGGAAGTGGGTTTTAAGTACTCTGGAGTCATTTCATTGGAAGCGGTTTTAAGTGCTCAGAGTCATTTATTTGAAGCGGGTTTTAAGTGCTCTGGAACCATTTCATTGGAAGCGTTTTTAAGTACTCTGAGTCATTTCATTGGAAGCAGGTTTGTAAGTGTTCTGGTATCCTTTCGTTGGAAGTGGGTTTTTAAGTGCTCTGGAGTAATTTCGTTGGAAGCGTTTTTTAATTGCTGTGGAGTGATTTCGTTTCAAGCGGGTTTTTAAGTCCTCTGAGTCATTTTCGTTGTAAGCGGTTTTTCAGTGTTCTGGGATCCTATCGTTGGAAGCAGGTTCTTAAGTGCTCTAACTTCATTTCGTTGGGACGCTAGTATTTACATGTTCTGGTATCCTTTCTTTGGAAGTGGTTTTTAAGTGTTCTGGTATCCTTTCGATGGAAGCGGGTTTTAAGTGCTCTTGAGTCATTTCGTTGGAAGCGGGTTTTAAGTGCTCTGGAGTCACTTTGTTGGAAGTGGATTTTATTGCTCTGGAGTCATTTCGTTGGAAGCATGTTTGTAAGTGCTCTGGAGTCATTTCGTTGGAAGTGGGGATGTAAGTATGCTGGATTCATTTCGTTGGAAACGGTTTTTTATGAGCCCTGAGGTCATTTTTTGGAAGCGGGTTTTTTAAGTGTTCTGGTATCTTTCGTTGTAAGCGGTTTTTAAGTGCTCTGGAGTCATTTCGTTGGAAGTGGGTTTTTAAGTGCTCTGGAGTAATTTAGTTGTAAGCGGGTTTTTAAGTGTTCTGGGATGCTTTCCTTTTAAGCGGGTTGTTAAGTGCTCTAAAGTCATTTCGATGGAAGCTAGTATTTATGTGTTCTGGTTTCCTTTCGTTGGATGTGGGTTTTTAAATGTTCTGGTATCGTTTTGTTGGAAGCGGGTTTTTAAGTGCTCTGGAGTCATTTCGTTGGAAGCGGGTTTGTAAGTGCTCTGGAGTCATTTCATTTGAAGCAGGTTTCTAAGTGTTCTGGTGTCCTTTCGTTGGAAGTGGGTTTTTAAGTCCTCTGGGGTCATATTATTGGAAGTTTGTTTTAAGTGCTCTGGAGTCATTTCCTTGGAAGAAGGTTTTTAAGTGCTCTGGAGTCATATCGTTGAAAGCGGGTTTTTAGTGCTCTGGAATCATTTCGTTGGAAGCGGATTTTTAAGTTATCTGGTGTCCTTTTGTTGGAAGCGGGTTTTAGAGTGCTCGGGAGTCATTTCGTTGGAAGCGGTATTTTAAGTGCTCTGGAGTCATTTTGTTGGAAGCGGGTTTTTACGTGCTGTGGATTCATTTCATTGGAAGGGTTTTAAGTGCTCCTGAGTAATTTTGTTTGAACAGGTTTTTAAATGTTCTGGTGTCCATTCTTTGGAAGCAGGGTTTAAGTGCTCTAGGGTCGTTTCGTTGAAGCAGGTTTTAAATTCTCTGAAATCATTTCTTTGAAGCGGGTTTTATGTGCTCTGAGGTCATTTCGTTGGAAGCGGGTTTTTATGTGCTCTAAGTTCATTTCTTTGGAAGCGTGTTTTTAAGTGCTCTGTGGTCATTTCGTTGGAAGCAGTTTTTTAAGTTCTCTGGAGTCATTTCGTTGGAAGAGGGTTTTTGATTGCTCTGGAGTCATTTTGTTGGAAGCGTGTTTTTGAGTGCTCTGGAGTCATTTCTTTGGAAGCGGGTTTTTAAGTACTCTTGGGTCATTTCATTGGAAGCGGGTTTTAGAGTGCTCCAGAGTCATTTCTTTGGAGCGGGTTTTAGAGTGCTCTGGAATCATTTCCCTGGAAGCGGGTTTTAGAGTGCTCTGGAATCCTTTCGTTGGAAGCGTGTATTTTAACTGCTCTGGAGTAATTTCGTTAGGCGGTTTTTACGTGCTATGGATTCATTTCGTTGGAAGGGGGTTTTTCAGTGCTCTGGATTCATTTCTTTGGAAGCGGTTATTTAAGTTCTCTGGAGTCATTTCGTTGGAAGCGGGTTTTTGATTGCTCTGGAGTCATTTTGTTGGAACCGTGTTTCTGAGTGCTCTGGAGTCATTTCTTTGGAAGCGGGTTTTCAAGTACTCTTGAGTCATTTCATTGGAAGTGGGTTTTAGAGTGCTCTGGAGTCATTTCTTTGGAAGAGGGTTTTTAAGCTCTCTGGAGTCATTTCGTTGGAAGCTGTTTTTTAAGAGCTCTGTAGTCATTTCGTTGGAAGCGGGTTTTAGAGGGCTCTGGACTCATTTCGTTGGAAGCGGTATTTTAAGTGCTCTGGAGTCATTTTTTTGGAAGCGGGTTTTTATGTGCTGTGGATTCATTTTTTTGGAAGGGGGTTTTGAAGTGCTTCTGAGTAATTTTGTTTGAAGCAGGTTTTCAAATGTTCTGGTGTCCATTCATTGGAAGCAGGGTTTAAGTGCTCTGGGGTCGTTTCGTTGGAAGCAGGTTTTTAAATGCTCTGGAATCATTTCGTTGGAAGCGTGTTTTTAAGTGCTCTGTGTTCATTTTGTTGGAAGCGGTTTTTTTAAGTGCTCTGGAGTCATTTCGTTGGAAGTGGGTTTTTCAGTGCTCTGGATTCATTTCTTTGGAAGCGGTTCTTTAAGTTCTCTGGAGTCATTTAGATTTAGGCGGGTTTTTTATTGCTCTGGAGTCATTTTGTTGGAAGCGTGTTTTTGAGTGCTCTGGAGTCATTTCTATGGAAGCGGGTTTTTAAGTACTCTTGGGTCATTTCATTGGAAGTGGGTTTTTGAGGGCTCTGGAGTCATTTCTTTGGAAGCGGGTTTTTACGTGCTGTGGATTCATTTCGTTGGAAGGGGGTTTTGAAGTGCTCCTGAGTAATTTTGTTTGAAGCAGGTTTTTAAATGTTCTGGTGTCCATTCTTTGGAAGCAGGGTTTAAGTGCTCTAGGGTCGTTTCGTTGGAAGCAGGTTTTTAAATGCTCTGGAATCATTTCGAAGTGGGTTTTTGAGTGCTTTGGAGTCATTTCGTTCGAAGTGGTTTTTTATGTGCTCTGAGGTCATTTCGTTGGAAGCAGGTTTTTAAGTGCTCTGGAGTCTTTTCATTGGAGGCGGGTTTTTATGTGCTCGGAAACCATTTCGTTGGAAGCGGGTTTTTAGTGCACTGTGGTCATTTCATTGGAAGTGGTTTTTTAAGTGCTCTGGAATCATTTCGTTGTAAGCGGGTTTTTAAGTGATCTGGTGTCCTTTTGTTGGAAGCGGGTTTTAGAGTGCTCTGGAGTCATTTCTTTGGAAGCAGGTTTTTAAGTGCTCAGGAGTCATTTCCTTGGAAGCTGGTTTTAGAGTGCTCTGGAATCATTTCGGTGGAAGCGGGTTTTTAAGTGTTCTGGAGACATTTCGTTGGAAGGGGGTTTTAGAGTGCTCTGGAGTCATTTCTTTGGAAGCACGTTTTTAAGTGCTCTGGAGTGATTTCCTTGCAAGCACCTTTTTAAGTATTCTCCTTTCCTTTCATTGGAAGCGCTTTTTTAAGTGCTCGGTTCATTTCGTTGGAAGCAGGTTTTTAAGTGCTATGGAGTCATTTCATTGGAAGCGGGTTTTAGTGCTCTGGAATCATTTCGTTGGAGCGTGTTTTTAAGTGCTCTGTGTTCATTTTGTTGGAAGCGGTTTTTAAGTGCTCTGGAGTCATTTCGTTGGAAGTGGGTTTTTCAGTGCTCTGGATTCATTTCGTTGGAAGCGGTTCTTTAAGTTCTCTGAGTCATTTCTTTGAAGCGGGTTTTTATGTGCTGTGGATTCATTTCGTTGGAAGGGGTTTTGAAGTGCTCTGAGTAATTTTGTTTGAAACAGGTTTTTAAATGTTCTGGTGTCCATTCTTTGGAAGCAGGGTTTAAGTGTTCTAGGGTCGTTTAGTTGGAAGCAGGTTTTAAATGCTCTGGAATCATTTCGTTAGGCGGTTTTTTTTTATGTGTTCTGAGGTCATTCATTTGGAAGTGGGTTTTATGTGCTCTGAGTTCATTTCGTTTGGGCGTGTTTTTAAGTGCTCTCTGGTCATTTCGTTGGAAGCAGTATTTTAAGTGCTCTGGATTCATTTCTGGGAAGCAGTTTTTTTAAGTTCTCTGAGTCATTTCGTTGGAAGAGGCTTTTTGATTGCTCTGGAGACATTTTGTCGGAAGCGTGTTTTGAGTGCTCTGGAGTAATTTCTTTGGAAGCTGGTTTTTAAGTACTCTTGGGTCATTTCATTGAAAGCGGGTTTTAGAGTTCTCTGAGTCATTTCTTTGGATGCTGTTTTAGAGTGCTCTGAGTCATTTCTTTGGAAGCGGGTTTTAGAGTGCTCTGGAATCATTTCGTTAAGCGGGTTTTAGAGTGCTCTGGAATCCTTTCGTTGGAAGCGGTATTTTAAGTGCTCTGGAGTCATTTCGTTGGAAGCGGTTTTTTTAAGTGCTGTGGATTCATTTCGTTGGAAGGGGTTTTTCAGTGCTCTGATTCATTTCTTTGGAAGCAGGTTTTGAGTGCTCTGAGTCATTTTGTTTAGGCGGGTTTTTGAGTGCTCTGGTGTCATTTCTTTGGAAGCGGGTTTTTAAGTGCTCTGTAGTCATTTCATTGGAAGCGGGTTTTTAAGTGCTCTGGAGTCATTTAGTTGGAAGTGGGTTTTTAAGTACTCTGGAGTCATTTCATTGGAAGCGGTTTTTAAGTGCTCCAGAGTCATTTCGTTGGAAGCGGGTTTTTAAGTGCTCTGGAACCATTTCATTGGCGTTTTTTAAGTACTCTGGAGTCATTTCATTGGAAGCAGGTTTGTAAGTGTTCTGGTATCCTTTCGTTGGAAGTGGGTTTTTAAGTGCTCTGGAGTAATTTCGTTGGAAGCGTTTTTTTAATTGCTGTGGAGTGATTTCGTTTCAAGCGGGTTTTTAAGTCCTCTGGAGTCACTTCGTTGTAAGCGGTTTTTTCAGTGTTCTGGGATCCTATCGTTGGAAGCAGGTTCTTAAGTGCTCTAACTTCATTTCGTTGGACGCTAGTATTTACATGTTCTGGTATCCTTTCTTTGGCAGTGGGTTTTTAAGTGTTCTGGTATCCTTTCGATGGAAGCGGGTTTTTAAGTGCTCTTGAGTCATTTCGTTGGAAGCGGGTTTTTAAGTGCTCTGGAGTCACTTTGTTGGAAGTGGATTTTTATTGCTCTGGAGTCATTTCGTTGGAAGCATGTTTGTAAGTGCTCTGGAGTCATTTCGTTGGAAGTGGGGATGTAAGTATGCTGGATTCATTTCGTTGGAAACGGTTTTTTATGAGCCCTGAGGTCATTTTTTTGGAAGCGGGTTTTTAAGTGTTCTGGTATCCTTTCGTTGTAAGCGGATTTTTAAGTGCTCTGGAGTCATTTCGTTGGAAGTGGGTTTTTAAGTGCTCTGGAGTAATTTAGTTGTAAGCGGGTTTTTAAGTGTTCTGGGATGCTTTCCTTTTAAGCGGGTTGTTAAGTGCTCTAAAGTCATTTCGATGGAAGCTAGTATTTATGTGTTCTGGTTTCCTTTCGTTGGATGTGGGTTTTTAAATGTTCTGGTATCGTTTTGTTGGAAGCGGGTTTTTAAGTGCTCTGGAGTCATTTCGTTGGAAGCGGGTTTGTAAGTGCTCTGGAGTCATTTCATTTGAAGCAGGTTTCTAAGTGTTCTGGTGTCCTTTCGTTGGAAGTGGGTTTTTAAGTCCTCTGGGGTCATATTATTGGAAGTTTGTTTTTAAGTGCTCTGGAGTCATTTCCTTGGAAGAAGGTTTTTAAGTGCTCTGGAGTCATATCGTTGAAAGCGGGTTTTTAGTGCTCTGGAATCATTTCGTTGGAAGCGGATTTTTAAGTTATCTGGTGTCCTTTTGTTGGAAGCGGGTTTTAGAGTGCTCGGGAGTCATTTCGTTGGAAGCGGTATTTTAAGTGCTCTGGAGTCATTTTGTTGGAAGCGGGTTTTTACGTGCTGTGGATTCATTTCGTTGGAAGGGGGTTTTGAAGTGCTCCTGAGTAATTTTGTTTGAAGCAGGTTTTTAAATGTTCTGGTGTCCATTCTTTGGAAGCAGGGTTTAAGTGCTCTAGGGTCGTTTCGTTGGAAGCAGGTTTTTAAATTCTCTGAAATCATTTCTTTGGAAGCGGGTTTTTATGTGCTCTGAGGTCATTTCGTTGGAAGCGGGTTTTTATGTGCTCTAAGTTCATTTCTTTGGAAGCGTGTTTTTAAGTGCTCTGTGGTCATTTCGTTGGAAGCAGTTTTTTAAGTTCTCTGGAGTCATTTCGTTGGAAGAGGGTTTTTGATTGCTCTGGAGTCATTTTGTTGGAAGCGTGTTTTTGAGTGCTCTGGAGTCATTTCTTTGGAAGCGGGTTTTTAAGTACTCTTGGGTCATTTCATTGGAAGCGGGTTTTAGAGTGCTCCAGAGTCATTTCTTTGGAGCGGGTTTTAGAGTGCTCTGGAATCATTTCCTTGGAAGCGGGTTTTAGAGTGCTCTGGAATCCTTTCGTTGGAAGCGGTATTTTAACTGCTCTGGAGTAATTTCGTTGGAAGCGGTTTTTACGTGCTATGGATTCATTTCGTTGGAAGGGGGTTTTTCAGTGCTCTGGATTCATTTCTTTGGAAGCGGTTATTTAAGTTCTCTGGAGTCATTTCGTTGGAAGCGGGTTTTTGATTGCTCTGGAGTCATTTTGTTGGAACCGTGTTTCTGAGTGCTCTGGAGTCATTTCTTTGGAAGCGGGTTTTCAAGTACTCTTGAGTCATTTCATTGGAAGTGGGTTTTAGAGTGCTCTGGAGTCATTTCGTTGGAAGAGGGTTTTTAAGCTCTCTGGAGTCATTTCGTTGGAAGCTGTTTTTTAAGAGCTCTGTAGTCATTTCGTTGGAAGCGGGTTTTAGAGGGCTCTGGACTCATTTCGTTGGAAGCGGTATTTTAAGTGCTCTGAGTCATTTTTTGGAGGCGGGTTTTATGTGCTGTGGATTCATTTTTTTTGGAAGGGGTTTTGAAGTGCTTCTGAGTAATTTTGTTTGAAGCAGGTTTTCAAATGTTCTGGTGTCCATTCATTGGAAGCAGGGTTTAAGTGCTCTGGGGTCGTTTCGTTGGAAGCAGGTTTTTAAATGCTCTGGAATCATTTCGAAGTGGGTTTTTGAGTGCTTTGGAGTCATTTCGTTCGAAGTGGTTTTTTATGTGCTCTGAGGTCATTTCGTTGGAAGCAGGTTTTTAAGTGCTCTGGAGTCTTTTCATTGGAGGCGGGTTTTTATGTGCTCGGAAACCATTTCGTTGGAAGCGGGTTTTTAGTGCACTGTGGTCATTTCATTGGAAGTGGTTTTTTAAGTGCTCTGGAATCATTTCGTTGTAAGCGGGTTTTTAAGTGATCTGGTGTCCTTTTGTTGGAAGCGGGTTTTAGAGTGCTCTGAAGTCATTTCTTTGGAAGCAGGTTTTTAAGTGCTCAGGAGTCATTTCCTTGGAAGCTGGTTTTAGAGTGCTCTGGAATCATTTCGGTGGAAGCGGGTTTTTAAGTGTTCTGGAGACATTTCGTTGGAAGTGGGTTTTAGAGTGCTCTGGAGTCATTTCTTTGGAAGCACGTTTTTAAGTGCTCTGGAGTGATTTCCTTGCAAGCACCTTTTTAAGTATTCTCCTTTCCTTTCATTGGAAGCGCTTTTTTAAGTGCTCGGTTCATTTCGTTGGAAGCAGGTTTTTAAGTGCTATGGAGTCATTTCATTGGAAGCGGGTTTTTAGTGCTCTGGAATCATTTCGTTGGAAGCGTGTTTTTAAGTGCTCTGTGTTCATTTTGTTGGAAGCGGTTTTTTTAAGTGCTCTGGAGTCATTTCGTTGGAAGTGGGTTTTTCAGTGCTCTGGATTCATTTCGTTGGAAGCGGTTCTTTAAGTTCTCTGGAGTCATTTCTTTGGAAGCGGGTTTTTATGTGCTGTGGATTCATTTCGTTGGAAGGGGTTTTGAAGTGCTCCTGAGTAATTTTGTTTGAAGCAGGTTTTTAAATGTTCTGGTGTCCATTCTTTGGAAGCAGGGTTTAAGTGTTCTAGGGTCGTTTCGTTGGAAGCAGGTTTTTAAATGCTCTGGAATCATTTCGTTGGAAGCGGGTTTTTATGTGTTCTGAGGTCATTTCGTTGGAAGTGGGTTTTTATGTGCTCTGAGTTCATTTCGTTGGAAGCGTGTTTTTAAGTGCTCTCTGGTCATTTCGTTGGAAGCAGTATTTTAAGTGCTCTGGATTCATTTCCTGGGAAGCAGTTTTTTAAGTTCTCTGGAGTCATTTCGTTGGAAGAGGTTTTTTGATTGCTCTGGAGACATTTTGTCGGAAGCGTGTTTTTGAGTGCTCTGGAGTAATTTCTTTGGAAGCTGGTTTTTAAGTACTCTTGGGTCATTTCATTGGAAGCGGGTTTTAGAGTTCTCTGGAGTCATTTCTTTGGATGCTGTTTTTAGAGTGCTCTGGAGTCATTTCTTTGGAAGCGGGTTTTAGAGTGCTCTGGAATCATTTCGTTAGGCGGGTTTTAGAGTGCTCTGGAATCCTTTAGTTTGAAGCGGTATTTTAAGTGCTCTGGAGTCATTTCGTTTAGGCGGTTTTTGCGTGCTGTGGATTCATTTCGTTGGAAGGGAATTTTTAAGTGCTCTGAGTAATTTTATTTGAAGCAGGTTTTAAATGTTCTGGTGTCCATTCGTTGGAAGCGGGGTTTGAAGTGCTTTAGGGTCGTTTTCGTTGGAAGCAGGTTTTAAATGCTCTGTAGTCATTTCGTTAAGCGGGTTTTAAGTGTTCTGGAGACATTTCGTTTGAAGGGGTTTTAGAGTGCTCTGGAGTCATTTCTTTGGAGGCGCGTTTTTAAGTGCTCTGAGTCATTTCCTTGCAAGCGCGTTTTAAAGTATTCTCCTTTCCTTTCGTTGGAAGCACATTTTTAAGTGCTTTCAGTTCATTTCGTTGAGGCGGGTCTTTGATTGCTCTGGAGTCATTTTGTTGAAGCGGTTTTTGAGTGCTCTGAGTCATTTTGTTGGAAGCGTGTTTTTGAGTGCTTCGGAGTCATTTTGTTGGAAGTGGGTTTTTGAGTGCTTTGGAGTCATTTCGTTCGAAGTGGTTTTTTATGTGCTCTTAGGTCATTTCGTTGGAAGCAGGTTTTTAAGTGCTCTCGAGTCATTTCATTGGAGGCGGGTTTTTATGTGCTCGGAAACCATTTCGTTGGAAGCGGGTTTTTAAGTGCACTGTCGTCATTTCATTGGAAGTGGTTTTTTAAGTGCTCTGGAATCATTTCGTTAGAAGCGGGTTTTTAAGTGATCTGGTGTCCTTTTGTTGGAAGCGGGTTTTAGAGTGCTCTGGAGTCATTTCTTTGGAAGCAGGTTTTTAAGTGCTCTGGAGTGATTTCCTTGCAAGCGCCTTTTTAAGTATTCTCCTTTCCTTTCATTGGAAGCGCGTTTTTAAGTGCTCGGTTCATTTCGTTGGAAGCAGGTTTTTAAGTGCTATGGAGTCATTTCATTGGAAGCGGGTTTTTAGTGCTCTGGAATCATTTCACAGCGGCTTTTAAGTGATCTGGTGTCATTTCGTTGGAAAGCGGGTTTTAGAGTGCTCTGGAGTCATTTCGTTTAAGCGGTTTTTAAGGGCTCTGGAGTCGTTTAGTTGGAAGCAGGTTTTTCGTGCTCTGGATTCATTTCGTTGGAAGGTGGTTTTAAGTGCTCCTGAGTAATTTTTTGAAGCGGGTTTTTAAATATTCTGGTGTCCATTCGTTGGAAGAAGGGTTTAAGTACTCTAGGGTCGTTTCGTTGGAAGCAGGTTTTTAAATGCTCTGTAGTCATTTAGTTGGAAGCGGGTTTTATGTGCTCTGAGGTCATTTCGATTTGGGCGGGTTTTATGTACTCTGTGGTCATTTCATTGGAAGAGGTTTTTTAAGT